>BEHA01004662.1:0-10649 GCA_002897215.1 Eschscholzia californica subsp. californica
TGATGATCTTCCACATCAATTGTCCTATCCGACAAATTGTTCGCATTGTCACCTTGGTCGAAGGAAATCTCCTTCAACTCCTTCAGACTCCCACTTGGACTTAGAACAAGTACAATGCTCGATTCCCATGTCACTTAGTATCTCATCTGATACGTTACGTCATTCAGACTTTCTTGATCTCGAGTACAACTGTCAAAACAAATGATTAACTTTTAATCCATTTGAGCACGACCATGCATTTTCAGTTATTGCTCGTCACGTGGCCCGAGGACACTGTATTCTAACATAGTTAGGAGGACATAATCCATTCTTGCACTCCCACTCAGCTTCATGTCTATCCCGTCCTTCCCAGTATCCGTTTTTATAACCTCCTTTTACGGCGCGGCGTTTAACGGAACCAAAGTCGGGCGTTCCTTACATTAGATGAGCTGAGCACTCATGTTTTGAGGAATCTCTCCAATCTTGTCTTTTGAGAAGTATTTGACGTTCATCAAGAGTGTTGTACTTCTCATTAGAGGGTTATCTAGTGTGTAAACCTTTTACACACCCACGTAGTCGAATCGAATACACTATTCCTATAGCCCATGAAACTGCGCTATCCCATCGACTCCCATGCTAGTCTTCGTGAGTCATTGTTGTCCATGCAATGACCTGGACTAGGGATTTGACAATAAATATTCCAAGTTCACTTAATAGGGTTTCATTCATCAGATCACATATATGACAAACCTATTCGGAATGTTTTATTGTCTATGGACTGTCGTTTAAATACTAATCCAAATTTAGACGATTTGCGAAATAACTCTATTATTTCCGATAACGAGAGTTGTAAATCTGAGCCTCTTCCGATAACGAGTGTATGAATCTCATACTATGTCTTCGGTGACAGTTTAGTTTGACTATCGTGGTAGTCGGTTTTTAAACTTTGAATGTTATCAATTAATTTGAAGATTGCTATCTTCAACCTTGATAATTTCTAGTAATCTTTACTAGAGTTAAGGCTTTTAATTTCTTATGTAGAATTTGCAACAGTTACGGCTTAAACACTTTTAAGCCTACTTTCCTTCCATGTCTGGAAGTTTGCTATGATGACTTGTTCAACTATTTGTACTACTTTCATCCCTTAGCCTTCTAGGATGTTTGAGTAGTGTCTCGGGTTTTCAAACCGAATTGGATGTCTAAATGCTAATCATGTCCGACATGATTGACTTTATGTTTACTAACATAGATATCTCTCTCACGCGTGCTTGCTCATCGGTGTCTTTCAGACTCCGAGTGTTGCAACGCTCTTTGTCATGAGTTTTTGGGTCGAAATTCTTTTAGACTTTTTCGAGTCTTAGATTTTCGGTCTCGGATATGAAGCATCTCAGCGTACTGAGTCTCTCTAATCTTATCGTCTTTTTGATCTATGCTTATTGATCTTCAGATGCCCAAAATGGCATTTTATCCTTGTGTGTGGTCCTTTTATTGAGTCAGTTTGTTACTGTTATACAACATCCTATGTCGCACTCAATGTTTTGTACGTACTCTGCATACGGACCCGGAAGGTTTGTTTCTCCCACTTACCTTCTTGAAACTCGTGATTCAAGATTTTTCTTCATTCCTCAGGAATCAAACTTCTTTGGTTGCATCTATGAATCGAAGGTTCTAACTCTTGCTTGCTTTTAATCCGTCGATGGATTTCTGAAGCATGCTAATGGACACAACTGGACTAGAGGAATCTTATTCGTCTTGTCTGGTTTCGGGAAACATGAATGTTTCCATCCTTCACAGTTTTCAATTCCGGAAAACTAATTTAGGTCTTCCGTTGACTTAAATTATCAAGCTACATGTCGTGATGAGATATGGATTCCATGATGATTTTTGGCTTCTAGCCAAAATCTATCAGTTTCCGTCTCTGCGCAGGGTTTTTATCTTTTCAGAAATAACCTTTATCTTCTGAATCTTTGAGATTTTTCTTTTGACCTTAAGGGCTTTTGAACAACAATTTGGAATGTTCTCAACAGCTTTGAGATATTCCTTTAGAGACACTTTCAACTACTTTGAGAGTTCTCCTGCGAATTACATTCGCTTTTGTGCGGTAGGTTTTTAAGATCCAATCTTTACCTTTTCCTTTTCCGAGGAACCGCGGTTTTACTGTCTTTCAACAGTTTTGTTGCTCTTGGTCGAACTTGATCGGCCT
This sequence comes from Eschscholzia californica subsp. californica, assembly GCA_002897215.1. Lineage (NCBI taxonomy): Eukaryota > Viridiplantae > Streptophyta > Magnoliopsida > Ranunculales > Papaveraceae > Eschscholzia > Eschscholzia californica. The sequence continues at coordinate 2,183 of BEHA01004662.1, forward strand.
GTACATTTTTCATGATTGTTCTTCATGACTCTTCATGATTTTTCTCATGGTCGAATTAACTCGACTTGTACTTTTCTCCCACTTATTCCTGTAATAATTAGTACTTTTCTTCGAGATTACTAGGTGTGCTAATTACTAAAAGAATACTATCACGAGCAACAAACACTTTGTTCTCTTGATTGCTTGTGGAAAAAGCCCAAATTTCTTCTAAAGAAATTGAGTCAGACTTTTAAGCTAATTTTGTATCCCTGTAGATGTTTTTGGGCCTAGGCCGATTCGGGCACTTTTAGGGCTCGGATTGTGCTGATTTTTGGAGGGACATTTCCTTATTTTATGAACATTAAATCTGCCAATTTTGGCTGGGTTTGGACGTCATCTCCTTAGGGAATTGAGTAAATATCAATAGTTGCTATTTTCGACAATTTCCTTAAATCTTATTCTAAAGGGTGTTTTAGGAAACCTAAAAGGAGGTGGATTCTTATTAGGGTTCTATATAAACACTCTTAGGGCAGAGAATAAGGTGTGAAATTCCTCTCTAAGCTTTCTTACTCTACCACATCAAGTAGAGAGGAGAAAGTGAGCTAATTCCCATTACTATCTATCTAGTCAAGAAGAAAGGTGTTCTTCTTCCAACCACCATTGGTGTGCTAGCTAAACAACAAGGTGGGAGATCAATTTGATTGCTCCTGACCCAAGTAGAGGAACTACGCTTGAAGCTCTTGGTCTTCTCATAAGCAATTAATATTGGAAAGGTTCGAGGGAAAACTAGCGAATAAGGTATTTATCTTTCTAGTTTTACTTAGTATTATTATGGGCTTATGCATGTGATCCTGGAAATACTAGTGTAGACATTAGATGTCTTATTTCCGCTATAAACACTAGTAGAAGGGTGTAAAACCCAACAAGTTCTACATAACCATTTGAACAATACCCCACAAGTCTTGAGATCCCAATAATACACTCATTTAGATACAGAAATGTTCATAGTTCTCTTTAGTTAACCTAGATATTTGAGGTTGTATCATATTTGACATTTTCTTACAAGATCCCCAAAATTTCACAAACCCTAGGTCTCTAAATGTTCAAAATTTGAAATGATAAACTAATGTGGCTCTGATACCATTTGTTGGAGATTAAGAAGATACACCAACTATAACATAAACAATCTAACACAATATAGTCAAATTAATTAACCTTCTAATCTCAAATCTTCATCAAACAGAAACACTAATGTTGTTGTTTTCATTAGCAAAAGAAACACATTCATAACTAGGTAATAATCTTAGATACATACCCATAGATTTCTTCCATTTTCTTCATTGACAATCTTCTTTCAAGAACATATTTTCTACTTTCTCTCTAGATTGTTCTAGATCATTAAAAATAAAAGAAACTCTCTATTTCTATATTTTGACTAACTAATGGAGCCCTATTTTTTGGGCTTCTTTTACTACCACTAGTTTACTCAAGCCCAAACTTCCTCATGCTTCATATTAGCCCAAACCAAAATTTGGTTTAAAGCCCATTTTTTTACATATTTTTCAGTTAATCCACAGATTTAGCTGAGACACAGATCTGCCACATCTGAAAACTTTTTCACTAATCGTGGAATTATAAAATGGAAACGGAGCATCGAAAAACTGAAGCACAAGATAGAATGAGATATAAGATAGTGTTACGTCAATAATCAATCCTAGAGAGAGAGGAAGAGTATCAATCTTCAGACAAACAAGAGAAGAACAGATCCATTACGATTTGCAAGTAAGTTGACCTTTATCATCTTAAGAGCTTATATCTTGCAACCATTGTTATCGACAGAAGAAGCTTTGACACACGCAAATTGAAAGAGAAGAAAACATTCCGTTGTTAAGTTAGGGCAAGCTTTTTTCAGGATCATCTCGCACTCTTTCTCTCTCTAGAGTTTTAGGTCTGAGCTTATCTTAAACAAAGATGCTTACTCTTCTTATTAAGGATTATACTGAATAAGCATCAGATACTTTCTTTTTGCAGGCGGACTACGCAGATGATCAAGAGAGAGAGAGAGACTTCTCATCAGAGGTTTTATTTTGATTTTACAAGAACTGCAAAAAGCTAATCTCCACCTACAAAAAGTTAAGGCTGGGCTACCTTCACTAAATACAGTTCTGCCAGACACCCCCAAACAATTGAAAGATGAGAAAAGAAGCCATAACCAGCTAAGAGTTGACCAGCAGACAGAAGTTGAATTCGGGAACAATCTCTCCTACCAGAAACAGCAGCAACAACAACAACACACCATTTCATTATGTAGCGCCCCAAATCCAAAATCTCAAGCTAACTGACTTGAAATCAAAAATTGAGACTTTTAAACTGGATCCATGAGCAACGCATACAATGAGTGCACAATCAATACCTGAAAAACAAAATAGCTTGGTTGAAACCCAATTGTAGTAGATTTCCACAAACCTAATTCTCGAGTAGGCAAGTTCAATCCCCAATCAAGGAAGCATTGCATTCATATTCATTATTAACATTATCTGAAATTCAACGGTGAGTACTAACATAATGTGTCAGATTTACCCAATCGCTCTCGAAACTAATAATTTATGTCCTTTGATTATTTATTAGGTTCTCAGGTTCTCGTATTCTAATACAATACTAACCCTAATAGTACAACGACGTCGCCTCTTATCCAGCAGATATAAAATATCATGCCTTTAACTAAGGTAAACCTTCCTAGCACCAAACTTGACATGTACGTCGACAAACACATTATGTCAAAAGACACAATCATCAAACCCTTGTTCGGGTATCTCATACTAATACATAACAAACATTGGCTCTTATCAAGAATTACAAACAATATAACCAAACAATTCAAGCCAACAACACATGACAACTCAAAAGGGTTGATGCTCATAGTAGATCCTCACGTGGATCAGGGTCGTGGATGGACCCGTGCGGGCAGAGCGCCTGCACTGGGCCCACCACCACAACGGGCCTACTTTTGTTTTGAGTCACTTTGTATCACTCATCAATGATATATTTATTTATAGGTTATCGACCATAGATTAGTAGTAGCCCAGCTGAGGGTTATGAGATTGAGTGCATAGGAGAACTGAGTTGTCGTGGGTTCGAGTGTCATAGTAGGCGTTTTTTCTTTGGTTTTTTTAGTTAGTTTCTCATAGCTTTTTGTTAACTTCATTTTTCTTCTAGTTTCATGTAAAAATCACAATCAATACTTTGAGTCTTGTATTTGCTATATTAACTTTAATTGCATCTTGGTTTTTTATCTTGTAATTTTCCTCAATTTCTTTTCCACTCCATCAATTCACCTCTTTTTTTTCTCGATAACTAATTTTGATCTCTATCAAGTTTTTCATTTTAACTATTAATTTTAAATGGTGTGACCGTGTGAGAAAAATGTCAAAATCCTATTTTGAATAGTGATACGATGAGGGAGTTTAAATTTTCTTATTGCTTACTTAGATACGATAATCTCATAAAATATTCTTTTTTTTCATGAAAATATTAAACCTCTTTAAATCTTGTCACACGAGCAAAAAAAAAACTAAATATTGATTCTTTATCCGAGATGTGTACTTTTCGAAAATAAAAACCATTCAGATAAGCTTTACTTACAAAATGCAAAGTTTATTATAGAGTGGTGTCATATATTAACCACGATAAACTATTTTTTCCAGAGTTAAATTACATCAACTTTTTATATATCACTTTTCGTATACCAAAAACCTTTCAGTTCTTTCAAAGGGCCCTTAAAAGAATTTCGCACTGGGCCCCTCAATTGTCAGCCACGGTCCTGACGTGGATCGCAACCTCAAACAAGCAAATACCAATAATAGTTAACAAACATAGACTCACCACTAGAAGGTATCTACCTAGGAGATACATTGCCTAAAGAATAGAAACTATGTGAATTATCTCAATTAATTCGTCCATTGAAGACTGTCTTGACACTTTACACAAAAACTATCATAACGCCTCACTCGGAACTCCGATTAACGCACCGTTTGAAGCATCGAAAAGTAGATGACAATACTTTTCCATAAATATAAGACACACACGCAAACTCATCACCTATCAATACCAGATTCAACTTTAAACTACACCAAGATACAGTAGAGACTGATGTGACACCTTGTATGAAAATAATCATAACTCCTCACTCGAAACTCGGATTAATGAACCGTTTGAACTACTAGAAAGTAGACGAAGAGACCTTTCCAGCCCTATACTAATCACACCGAGATTCATCATATATCAGTACCAAATTAAATTTTAATATAGACCGACATATAGTAGAGACTGTTATGACACCTTGTACGAAAACTATTGTAACTCCTCACTCGAAACTCCGATTAATAACCCGTTTAAACTACTAGAAAGTAGACGAACTAAAATTTCTAACCATATAAGAATCACACCGAGATTTATCATCTATCAATACCAGATTCAAGTTTAATCTAGACCGAAATACTGTCCTCCATAAATGATTTATGGAATTCTAGATAAAACTAATGTCTAAACCATTTAATCATTCTTTAATGTGATTAACAATACTAAACCTATCATGGAATAATTGAAAGAGCGTACAAAAGAAATTAGGAGATAGGAAATCTACCTCTTTTCACCTTAGATGACTTCAAGACCACAATCATGCCTTGTTCTCTCTCCAGAGAACTCTATCTCTACCTATTTTCTTATTTATTCATCCTTCCTTCACTAAGGAGTGGTGGCACTATCTCTCTTCTATATGTTTTCTTCAAAATTGAAGAAGATTGGGTTTTTAAACCCACTAGTATTTCATCTAACAAAATAGACCTAGACTTTTGTTATTTCCACCCAATTTGATATAAAAAAATATTTAAAATAAAACATAGCGGTTACAATCTTCCACCCTAAAAGAGGATTTCCTCATCGAAGTCAAATACCACAATTACAAACAATATGCAATCAACTAACAAATGCTAGATCATATATGTTCTAGAAAGACAAGAAATAAACACAACATAAGACCCTCCGTATTTAGAGGTTTAAACCAACAACATTCACAAGCTCGCTAAAACAAATTATAATTCACACATGATCAGACTCGATACAAGTGAGTCACAAAAGATGTACAAGATCTTGGTCACAATAGCAGACTCATATGACATCAAAGCTTCCAAATCAACGTCTGTTAAACAGATCTATTATACGATCCTAGAGAACCATACATTTGAAAGTAAATCTCTCAATAGACAAGGGACCTCCCAAAAAGTAAATCCGTGCAACACGAGCACTTCACATATGAGGAGGAGGCGCGCCAACTTCTGATTGGTAAATTACTTCTCAAACTAGAAGTATATGGTCCACAAGAATTAACTTTTGTTTGCATCGATCACCATGTCGAGCCAACCACCAAATCGCAATGGAATATCCTAATCCATACTAGAACTCAAGATTATGGTCTGCGAGGTTGTCTAATATCACATCAACACACCTGTGTTTGCGTCGATCTACGTGTCGAGCCAACCAGTCTTAGTTCAATCAATTAGTAGAACTCAAGATCATGGTCTACTAGGTTGTCTAATATCACACCAACACACATGTGGTTGCATCGATCCACGTGTCGAGCCAACCATTCTAAATTCTGATTTATCATCATTTCATAACAACTATTTTTGTAGTCCACTGGGTAGCCTAACTATGTATTAGTTAACCCTCGTTTGCATCGACTTTCTCGTCGAGCCAACCACTAGTTATTAATCATTGTGGTCCACTAAGTAGTCTAATGTCACGTTGATCGACCTATGTTTGCATCGACTTTGACGTCGAACCAACCGTTAATAGTTGATGACTAAACAATCAGATATCTCATTAAGACTTAAGTCTATGGTCCATTAGGCATCCCCCTTTATTGGCGAACCTGTGTTTGCATTGACCTTCGGTCGAGCCAACCATACTTATTCTCACTTTGATATCACTTATAGGATTAACATCCAATTAAATGGTCAATAATGTAGCTCACACACATTATCTATGTGTCTGTAGGAATTTTCACAAATAAGACACTTGCTCACACGCATCACAAATAAAAGTACATCACATCAATAGGCATTATCTTTCATAGAGAAAATTTAGATTCCCAATTTAGATTTAGAAAATACAAAGACAAACTTCTTTGAAGTTTTCATAAGGAAATAATTCTAGGACACATATTCTAGATTCAACCAGTTGTGCAAGACACTAATCAAAGTGTTCCTAACAATGAAGTGTCTAACGGCGACAATCAAACCCACAATACAACCCTAGGACCAATAAACCTAGAGCTGTAGCGCCCGAAATCCCAAATCTCAAGCTAACCGCCTTGAATTGAAGATTGAGACCTTCAAACTGGATCCATAAGCAACGCCTACCATGAGTGCACAATCAATACCTGAAAAACAAAATAGCTGGACTAAAACCCAACTGCAGTAGATTTCCACAAACCTAATTCTCGGGCAGGCAAGCTTAATCCCCAATCAATGAAGCATTACATTCATATTCATTATTGACATTCTCTGAAATTCAACGGTGAGTACTAACATAATGTATCAGATTTACCTAATCTCTCTCGAAACTAATAATTTATGTCCTTTGATTAGTTATTAGGTTCTCAGGTTCTCGAATTCTAATCCAATACTAACCCTGATAATACAACGATGTTTCCTCTTTTCCAGTAGATATAAAATATCATGGCTTTAACTAAGGTAAACCTTTATAGCACCAAACTTGACATGTACGTCGACAAACACATTATGTCAAAAGACACAATCATCAAACCCTCGTTCGGATATCTCACACTAATGCAAAACAAATACTGGCTCCTATCAAGAATTACAAACAATATCACCAAACAATTCAAGTCAACAACACATGACAACTCAGAAGGGATGATGCTCATATAATATCCTCACTTGGATCGCAACCTCAAACAAGCAAATAACAATAATAGTTAACAAACATAGACTCACCAATAGAAGGTACCTAGGAGATACATTTCCTAAAGAATAGAAACCATGTGAATTGTCTCAATAAATTCGTCCATTGGAGACTGTCTTGACACCTTACACAAAAGCTATCATAACTTCTCAATCGGAACTCCGATTAACGCACTATTTGAAGTATCGAAAAGAAGATGAAAATACCATTCCAGAAATATAAGATACACATGCAAACTCATCAGCTATCAATACGAGATTCAAGTTTAAACTAGACCAACATACAGTAGACACTGTTGTGGCACCATGTATGAAAACAATCATAACTCCTTGCCCGAAACTCGTCCTAATGAACCGTTTGAACTACTGAAAAGTAGATGAAGAGACCTTTCCAGCCATATAAGAATCACACCGAGATTCACCATCTATCAATACCAGATTCAAGTTTAATTTAGACCAAAATACTGTTCTTTAAGATGTTTTATGGATTTCTAGATAAAACTTATGTCTAAACCATTTAATCATTCTTTAATGTGATTAACAATACTAAACCTATCATGGAATAACTTGAAAGAGCCTACAAAAAAATTAGGAGATAGGAAATCTACTTATTTTCGCCTTAGATGACTTCAAGACCACAATCATGCCTTGTTCTCTCTAGAGAACCCTATCTCTACCTTTTTCCTTCTTTATTCATCCTTCGTTCACTAAGGAGTGGCTGCACTATCTCTCTCTTCAATATATTTTCTTCAAAAGTGAAGAACTTTTTAAACCCACTAGTATTTCATCTAAACGAAACAGACCCAGACTTTTGTTAGTTCCACCCAATTTGATATATACAAAAAAAAAACACATAGGGGGTTACAATCTTCCACCCTAAAAGAGCATTTCGTCCTCGAAATCAAACATACCACAATTACAAACAATATGCAATCAACTAACAAATGCTAGATCATATATGTTCTACAAAGACAAGAAATAAACACAACATAAGACCCTTCGTATTTAGAGGTTTAAACCAACAACATTCACAAGCTCGCTAAAACAAATTGTAATTCACATATGATCAGACTGATACAAGAGAGTCACTAAAGATGTACAAAATCTTGGTCACAATAGCAAACTCATATGACATCAACGCTTCCAAAACAACGTCTCTTAAACTGATCTATTATACGCTCGCTAGAGAACTATACATTTTGATTTCCCTTTCGATGAGTTATAACCAATTTCGAGGACCACTATTCGGCCTGATTTGACCCTCGTGTTTGCATCGACTTAAACCTCTCAATGGACAAGGGATACCTCCCAAAAGGAGAATCCGTGCAACACGAGCACTTCATAAATGAGCAGGAAGCGAGCCAACCTCTTGTTGGTAAATAACTTCTCAAACTAGAAGTATGTGGTCCACAAGAATGAACTTGTGTTCGCGTCGATCACTATGTCGAACCAACCACCAAACCGCAATGGAATATCCTTGTCACAACCAATTTCCGAAGTCCACT
>BEHA01004662.1:26023-36294 GCA_002897215.1 Eschscholzia californica subsp. californica
GAACGAACATGGAAGATGTACGGATCTAAGGAATTAGGATCAAGGTAGAGATTCCTAAGAGACTTGTGAAATTGAGAACGTAAAGGAGTTTATGCGGGTGCTCAAATTTTACAAACTCTTGTTATCCGAAATAAACTTAGTTTATTTCGTCATCTAAATTTTGGTTTAGAATTTAGACGACAATCCAAAATAATGGAGTGTTCCAAGTAGGTTTATTAGATGCGTGATCTAATAAAAGAAACCCTGCTAAGTGAACATGGAAGCGTTCCATTATGCTATCCCTAGTCCAGGTCATTGGTTGGACAACAATGACTTAAGAAGACTAGCATGAGTGATTGACAAGATAGCGCTGTTTTTTGGGCTATGGGAATAGGAGTATTCAAGTCAACTTCATGGGTGTATCGATGATACACTGGAAACCTCAAAAGTGAGAGTACTTCAAGAGTTGAAGTTATGAAACATCATAACTCTCATTTAAGCAAATTGAAGAGATTCCTCAAAACATGAGTACTCGCTCAGTTTATGTAAGGAATGTCGAACTTTGGTACCACCAAACGTCCTGCCGTAAAAAGAGGTTATAAAAGTGGTTACTGGGTGGGACAGGATAGACATGAAATTTAGTGGGAGTACAAGAATGGAATATGTATTCCTGGGTAGAATCAGGATAAAGTATCTCCGGCCACTTGATGAGTGGCAACTGGAAAATGCATGGCCATGCTCAAATGGATTAAGAGTTAATCATTTGATTTGACAGTTTTTTCTCGGGATCAGGAAAGTCTGATTAGTATGATGTATCAGATGAGATATGAAAAGACATGGGAATCGAGTATTGCACTTGTTCTAAGTACAAGTGGGGGATTTAAGGATATATTCCCTCGGTCTGAAGGAATGGTATCGTTCCGAAGGAATGTCCTTCGACCAAGATGTCAATGCGTACGATTTGGCGAATAGGATCTTGATGACCTTACTCGGACGATCATCTAATTCGGTCGAATTAGGGATTGTAATGCTTAGCTAGAAGCCGCTTACGATCGTTAGATCACTTCAAAAATCCGCGGCTAAGATAGACCGGACCCTACAAGGGTTACACATACGAGTGATGGTTTAAACGGAGAGAATTGACTAGTGGGAGATTGGCAAATAGGTAGATTGGATCCATTATTGGAAAGTCCAATTAGTTCGGAGGAGTCCGAACACACACACACACACACACACACATCCGGGACTGAGAGGGAGGGTCGGGAAGGCTTTGAGGGGGCCGGCCATGTGATGGCCGACCTAAGCAAGGGGCCGGCCATCTCATGGCCGGTTAGAACTTAAGTGGGCCGGCCAAGTAAGCCCCATAAAAGGGCTACGTTGGCCGGCCACACTAAAAGGAACCCTAAAAGGGTATTTTGATAAATACTTTCTAATTAGTTCTTTATGAATCCCATTTTGGGTCAGACTCTTATAATGGGGATTCTATATAAGTACCAAATTAGACAACCTAAAGGCCAAGCCAACTGAAAAGCAATTCAGTGTGTATTTTCTCAGAGAAAGAGAGGGAGAGTTGTCTGAGAGAGAGAAAGAGAGTTTCTTTTAATTATCTAGTCAAGAAGAAGAAGTTCTTCATCTCAACCTTCAAGAAGGTCCTAGCTGACTCGAAGGAGGGAGTTCAAGTCATACACTCGGTGACTCAAGTATAGGAGCTACACTTGGGGCTCTTATCTTCTAAATACTGGTCGAGATTTAGTTCGTGGGAAAGCGATTAAGGTAATCATCTTTCCGATTCTAGTTCATTGATATCTTCATGCATAGATCCTGGACAACCTAGTGTTAGTCATATGATAATTGAGATTCCGCTTAGAACATTAGGTAGTATCATATTCCTATAGATAGGTATGAACCCGACACTCTTCATAACTAATAGGATCACAATCCATGAGAAAACAACACAAGTTCAATTCTTCTTCATTATCCGCGACTTCATAAATCTCTCTCAAACTTGTAGTTTTCTTTGGTCTTTCATTAAAAATTTCCCCCGATGACGAGGATGATGGAGATGAGGATGATGGTGTTTGTGGGTCTCTTTGAAATTCTCTTCGTGGTACATCTTCTTCCTCGGGGGTGATAGCGGTTCAGGACATTGGGGGACATTCGGAGACAAAATGTTCCGTCGATATTTCAAGACATTTTTAATGAAAGACGATTGGTAGACATTTATTATTTTAATATTATCATTGTCTAAACATATGAAAATAATATATTTGTACTAATATTTCAAGAATATATTTTTAGACTTTTGTGGACAACTGTGGATATCTGAGGACATTGATGATAATTGGTGGACATTTATTATTTTAATATTATCATTATTGTATAATCATATGAAATAATATATTTGTACTACTATTTTAAAAATATATTTTTTGACTTTTGTAGACATCTGTGGATATCTGAGGACATTGATGGATAATTGGTAGACATTTATTATTCTAATATTATCATTATTGTCTAATCATATGAAATAATATATTTGTACTACTATTTCAAAATATATTTTTCGACTTTCGTAGACATCCGTGAATATCTGTGGACATTGATAGACATTTAGTTGATATTTATTATTGTAATAATATTATTGTCTTATCATGTAAAACAAAAAAAATATAATTAAAATTTTAAATATATATTTTTTCGACTTTTGTAGACATTTGCGGACATTGATAGACAATTGGTAAGTATTTACTATTTAATATAGTATAATAATATATTAATATAATAAGAATATAATATAATATAATAATGATAATGATAATAATATAATATAATAATGTAATAATATAGTAATATAATAATAAAATAATATTATAATTGTTAATAATAATAATAATATAATAATATAGTAATATAATAATAAGATCATATTATAATAATAATATAATAATATTGTAATATAATATTATAATAATAATATAATAATAATACAATAATATAGTAATGTAATAATAAGATAATATTATAATAATATAATAACAGTAATATGATAATAATATCATTATTATTATAATAGAGTATTATAATAATTAATATTTTTATATATTATATATTATTTATTATATATTATTTAATCTAATTTGATAATAATAATAATTTTTATTATATTCCTTACTGAAATGTCCTCAAGTGTCTTCCATATCTTGAGAAAATGTCAAATATGAGGTTGTATCATATTTGACATTTTCTTACAAGATCCCGAAAATTTCACAAACCATAGATCTCAAAATGTTCAAAATTTGAAATGATAAACTAATGTGGCTCTGATACCATTTGTTGGAGATTAAGAAGATACACCAACTATAACATAAACAATCTAACACAATATACTCAAACTAATTAACCTTCCAATCTCAAATCTTCATCAAACATAAACACTAATGTTGTTTTCATTAGCAAAAGAAACACATTCATAACTAGATAATAGTCTTAGATACATACCCATAGATTTCTTCCATTTTCTTCATTAACAATCTTCTCTCAAGAACAAATTTTCTACTTTCTCTCTCTAGATTGTTTTAGATCATCAAAAATAAAAGAAGCTCTTTATTTCTATATTTTTACTAACTAATGGAGCCCTATTTTTTGGGCTTCTTTTACTACCACTAGTTTACTCAAGCCCAAACTTCATCATACTCCATATTGGCCCAAACCAAAATTTGGTTTAAAGCCCATTTTTTTAACATATTTTTCAATTAATCCACAGATTTAGCTGAGACACAGATCTGTCATATCCGAAAACTTTTTCATCAATTATGGAATTATAAAATGGAAATCGAACATCGAAGAACTGAAGCACAAGATAGAATGAGATATAAGATAGTGTTACGTCAATAAGCAATCCTGCAGAGAGAGAGAGGAAGAGTTTCAATCATCAGTCAAACAAGAGAAGAACAGATCCATTACGATTTACGAGTAATTTGACCTTTATCATCTTAAAAGCTTATATCTTGCAGCCATTGTTATCGACAAAAGCTTTGACACATGCAAATTGAAAGAGAAGAAACTTTTTTAGAAGAAAACATTTCGTTGTTAAGTTAGGGCAAGCTTTTTTCAGGATCATCTCGCACTCTTTCTCTCTCTAGAGTTTTAGGTCTGAACTTATCTTAAAGAAAGACGCTTATTCTTCTTATTAAGGATTATACTGAATAAGCATCGGATACTTTCTTTTTGCAGGCGGACTACGCAGATGAGCAAGAGAGGGAGAGACTTCTCATCAGACATTTTATTTTGACTTTACAAGAACTGCAAAAAGCTAGCCTCCATCTACAAAAAGTTAGGGTTGACTACCTTCACTAAATACAGTTTTGCCAGACACCCCCAAACAACTAAAAGATGAGAAGAGAAGCAATAACAAGCTAAGAGTTTACCAGCAGACAGAAATTGAATTGGAGAACAATCTCTCCTACCAGCAACAACAACAACACACCATTCATTATGTAGCGCCACAAATCCCAAATCTCAAGCTAACCGCCTTGATATCGAAGATTGAGACCTTCAAACTGGATCCATGAGCAACGCTTACAATGAATACACAATCAATACCTGAAAAATAAAATAGCTAGGTTAAAATCCAACTGCAGTAGATTTCCACAAACCTAATTCTCGGGTAGGCAAGTTCAATCCCCAATCAATGAGGCATTGCATTCATATTCATTATTGACATTATCTGAAATTCAACAGTGAGTACTAACATAATGTATCAGATTTACCCAATCCCTCTCGAAACTAATAATTTATGTCCATTGATTAATTATTAGGTTTTCAGGTTCTCGTATTCTAATCCAATAATAACCCTAATAATACAACGATGTTTCCTCTTTTCCAGCAGATATAAAATATCATGTCTTTATTTAAGGTAAACCTTTATAGCACCAAACTTGACATGTACGTCGACAAACACATTATGTCAAAAGACACAATCAACAAACCTCGTTCGGATATCTCACACTAATGCACAGCAAAAATTGGCTCTTATCAAGAATTACAAACAATATCACCAAACAATTCAAGCCAACAACACATGACAACTCAGAAGGGATGATGCTCATAGTATATTCTCACGTGGATCGCAACCTCAAACAAGCAAATAACAATAATAGTTAACAAACATAGACTCACTAATAGAAGGTACCTAGGAGATACATTGCCTAAAGAACAGGAACCATGTGAATTATCTCAATAAATTCGTCCATTGATGACTGTCTTGACACTTTACACAAAAACTATCATAACTCCTCACTCGGAACTCCGATTAACGCACCGTTTGAAGCATCAGAAAGTAGATGAAAATACTTTTCTAGAAATAGCATATACACACGCAAACTCATCACCTATCAATACCAGATTCAATTTTAAACTAGACCAAGATAAAATAGAGACTGTTGTGACACCTTGTACGAAAACAATCATAACTCCTCACTCGAAACTCGGTTAATGAATCGTTTGAAATACTAGAAAGTAGACGAAGAGACCTTTCTAGTCATATATGAATCACGCCGAGATTCAACATATATCAATACCAGATTCAATTTTAATATAGACCGACATACATTAGAGACTATTATGACACCTTGTACGAAAACTATTGTAACTCCTTACTCGGAACTCCGATTAATAACCCGTTTAAACTACAAGAAAGTAGAACGAACTAAAATTTCCAACCATATAAGAATTACACCGAGATTTATCATCTATCAATACTAGATTCAAGGTTAATATAGACCGAAATACTGGCCTCTATAAATGTTTTATTGAATTCAAGATAAAACTAATGTCTAAACCATTTAATCATTCTTTAATGTGATTAACAATACTAAATCCATCATGGAATAAATTGAAAAAGCGTATATAAAAATTAGGAGATAGGAAATCTACTTCTTTTCGCCCTAGATGACTTCAAGACCACAATCATGCCTTGCTCTCTCTGAGAGAACTCTATCTCTACCTCTTTTCTTCTTTATTCATCCTTCCTTCACTAAGGAGTGGCTGCACTATATCTCTCTTCTATATGTTTTCTTCAAAAGTGAAGAAGATTAGGGTTTTTAAACCCACTAGTATTTCATCTAAACTGAACAGACCTAGACTTTTGTTATTTCCAACCAATTTGATATATAAAGAAAAAGTTTAAAAAAAACATAGCGGTTACAATCTTCCACCCTAAAGGAGGATTTCGTCCTCGAAGTCAAACATACCACAATTACAAACAATATGCAATCCACTAACAAATGCTAGATCATATATGTTCTACAAAGATAACAAATAAACACAACATAAGACCCTCCGTATTTGGAGGTTTAAACCAACAACATTCACAAGCTCGCTAAAACAAATTATAATTCACACATGATCAGACTCGATACAAGTGAGTCACAAAAGATGTACAAAATCTTGGTCACAAAAGCAAACTCATGTGACATCAAAGCTTCCAAAACAACGTCTCTTAAACAAATCTATTATATGATCCTAGAGAACTATACATTTCGGTTTCCCTTTCGATGGGTTATAACCAATTTCGAAGTCCACTATTCGGCATGATTTGACCTTCGTGTTTGCATCGACTTAAAACTCTCAATAAACAAGGGATACCTCCCAAAAGGAGAACCCGTCTAACACGAGAACTTCATATATGAGTAGGAGGCGAGCCAACCTCTTGTTGGTAAATAACTTCTCAAACTAGAAGTATGTGGTCCACAAGAATGAACTTGTGTTTGCATCGATCACCATGCTGAGTAAACACCAAATCGAATGGAATATCCTTGTCACAATTAATCTCCGAAGTCCACTAGTCGGCCTGATTTGGCCCCCGTGTTTGCATCGACTTAAACCTCTCAATAGACAAGGGACCTACCAAAAAGGAAATCCGTGCAACACGAGTACTTCACATATGAAGAGGAGGTGCGCCAACTTCTGATTGGTAAATTACTTCTCAAACAAGAAGTATGTGGTCCACAGGAATTAACTTGTGTTTGCATCGATCGCCATGTCGAGCCAACCACCAAATCGCAATGGAATATCCTCATCCATACTAGAACTCAAGATCATGGTCCACTAGGTTGTCTAATATTACATCAACACACCTGTGTTTGCATTGTTCTACGTGTCGAGCCAACCAGTCTTAGTTCAATCAATTAGTAGAACTCAAGATCATGGTCTACTAGGTTGTTTAATATCACACCAACACACATGTGGTTACATCGATCCACGTGTCGAGCCAACCATTGTAAGTTTTGATTTATCACCATTTCATAACAACCAATTTTGTAGTCCACAGGATAGCCTAACTATGTATTAGTTAACCCGTGTTTGCATCAACTTTCTCGTCGAGCCAACCACTAGTTATTAATCATTGTGGTCCACTAAGTAGTTTAATGTCACGTTGATAGACCTGTGTTTGCATCGACTTTGACGTCGAGCCAACTGTTAGTAGTTGATGATTAAACAATCAGATGCTTCATTAGGACTTAAGTCTATGATCCACTAGGCAGCCCCCTTTATTGGCGAACCTATGTTTTCATTGACCTTCGGTCGAGCCAACCGTACTTATTCTCACTTTGATATCACTTCTACAATTAACATCCAATTTAATGGTCAATAATGTAGCTCATACACATTATCTATGTGTCTGTATCGACCCTTACGCCGAGTCAACCTCTAATCGAGTTAACATTTTCTCATCGAATTAGATTTTTAAGTTGATTCAGAATCAACTGATACACTATCACACAATATACATTCAAACAACTCAAAACCCCATAAAAGTGGGGATTTTCACTACCCTCATGTATATCATAAATATATGTATTGCTACAATCACAATCACATACCTTAGGTTTGACATCATGGTCAAATAAGACATTTGCTCACACCTATCAAAAATAAAAGTACAACACATCAATAGGCAATATCCTTCATAGAGAAAATTTGGATTCCCAATTTAGATTCAGAAAATACAGAGACAAACTTCTTTGAAATCTTCACAAGAAAATAATTGTAGGACACATATTCTAGATTCAACCAGTTGTGCAAGACACCAATCAAAGTATTCCTAACAATGACGTGTCTAGAGGCGATAATCAAACCCACAATACAACCCTAGGATCACTAAACCTAGACCTCTGATACCATTTTATAGCACCCCAAATCCCAAATCTCAAGCTAACCGCCTTGAAATCGAAGATTGAGACCTTCAAACTGGATCCATTAGCAACGCCTACCATGAGTGCACAATCCATATCTGAAAAACAAAATAGTTGGGTTAAAACCCAACTGCAATAGATTTCCACAAACCTAATTCTCAGGTAGGCAAGCTTAATCCCCAATCAATGAAGTCTTGCATTCATATTCATTATTGACATTATCTAAAATTCAACAGTGAGTACTAACATAATGTATCAGATTTACCTAATCCCTCTCGAAACTAATAATTTATGTCCTTTGATTAATTATTAGGTTTTGAGGTTCTCGTATTCTAATCCAATACTAACCCTAATAATACAACGATGTTTCCTTTTTTCCAGCAGATATAAAATATCATGCCTTTAACTAAGGTAAACCTTTATAGCACCAAACTTGACATGTATGTCGATAAACACATTATGTCAAAAGACACAATCATCAAACCCTCGTTCGGATAGCTCACACTAATGCACAGCAAAAATTGGCTCCTATCAAGAATTACAAATAATATCAACAAACAATTCAAGCCAACAACACATGACAACTCAGAAGGGATGATGCTCATAGTATATTCTCACATGGATCGCAACCTCAAATAAGCAAATAACAATAATAGTTAACAAACATAGACTCACCAATAGCAGGTACCTAGGAGATACATTGCCTAAAGAACATAAACCATTTGAATTATCTCAATAAATTCGTCCATTGGAGACTGTCTTGACACCTGACACAAAAGCTATCATAACTCCTTAACCGGAACTCCGATGAATGCACCGTTTAAAGCATCGAAAAGTAGATGAAAATACCTTTCCAGAAATATGAGATACACACGCAAACTCATCACCTATCAATACCAGATTCAAGTTTGAACTAGACTAACATACAGTAGAGACTGTTGTGACACCTTGTACGAAAACAATCATAACTCCTCACTCGAAACTCGGATTAATGTATCGTTTGGACTACTGAAAAGTAAACGAAGAGTCCTTTCCAACCATATAAGAATCACACCGAGATTCACCATCTATCAATACCAGTTCAAGTTTAATCTAGACCAAAATACTGTCTTTTAAGATGTCTTATGGAATTCTAGATAAAACTAATGTCTAAACCATTTAATCATTCTTTAATGTGATTAACAATACTAAACCTATCATGGAATAAATTGAAAGAAGCTACAAAAATATTAGGAGATAGGAAACCTACCTCTTTTCGCCTTAGATGACTTCAAGATCACAATCATGCCTTGTTCTCTCTAGAGAACTCTAACTCTACCTCTTTTCTTCTTTATTCATCCTTCATTCACTAAGGAGTGGCTGCACTATCTCTCTCTTCTATATGTTTTCTTCGAAAGTGAAGAACTTTTTAAACCCACTAGTATCTCATTTAAACAAAACAGACCTAGACTTTTGTTATTTCCACCCAATTTGATATATACAAAAAAATAAAAAATAAAACATAGGGGGTTACAATCTTCCAACCTAAAAGAGGATTTCGTCCTCGAAATCAAACATACCACAATTACAAACTATATGCAATCAACTAACAAATGCTAGATCATATATGTTCCACAAAGACAAGAAATAAAGACAACCTAAGACCCTTCGCATTTAGAGGTTTAAACCAACAACATTCACAAGCTCGCTAAAACAAATTATAATTCACATATGATCAAACTCGATAGAAGTGAGTCACAAAAGATGTACAAAATCTTGGTCACAATAGCAAACTCATATGACATCAAAACTTCAAAAATAACGTCTCTTAAACCGATCTATTTTACGCTCGCTAGAGAACCATACATTTCGATTTTCCTTTCGGAGGGTTATAACCAATTTTCAAGTCCACTATTCGGCCTGATTTGATCCTCGTGTTTGCATCGACTTAAACCTCTTAATGGATAAGGGATACCTCCCAAAAGGAAAATTCGTGCAACATGAGCACTTCACATATGAGCATGAGGCGAGTCAACCTCTTGTTTGTAAATAACTTCTCAAACTAGAAGTATGTGATCCACAAGAATGAACTTGTGTTTGCATCGATCATCATGTCGA
>BEHA01004662.1:39178-74611 GCA_002897215.1 Eschscholzia californica subsp. californica
CTTTATTAGAGGTGCCCTAACCCCCCTTTATAGATACTAGTTTATGAAGTTCCAAATTATAAAGCAGCCATCTCATCTATCTCACAAGTAAAGTACTTCACAGTCAAGTCTCTAAGTTTATTGTGCTTATAGATTATAAATAGAAAAATATTTGGATTGATTTTAAGTTTGAAATTTAGATTTAATAATTCAAAATTCTAGCGAATCTTAGGGGTTAAGCTAAGATTGTGTTTCTATACGGAATTCAGATTTATAAATTCGTAGGATTTAAAAATTAACGTCGAAATTAATCTCCGGGATTTAGTTTCCACAATTAAAAAAGATAGGTATTGTGGTTTACACGTGCGTAGTCTAGTTTTTTTTGTTAGAGTTGCCCTAAAACCTCTTTATAAATACTAGTTTATGAAGTTCCAAATTATAAAGCAGCCGTCTCATCTATCTCTCGACTACTTAACCAGACAATTCGACTATAAGCTTATTGCGTCTAATGGAAATAGAGACTGACCCTTGGTAAAGTATCCATTCTTTGATTTATTGTATGTAATTTACTTTTGGTCTTGAACAGCCTATCTTATTGGGTATCATTTAGTTTTATTTTTGGATCAATGATTCACCATAGTACTTACCATTCAAAGGAGGAGAACATGCGTTTCAATTATTTCAATTCTTTGCCCCCAGGTTCAATGATTTTGATTAATTTCGTGAATCTTGAATTTCTATTAGTGTTGTATCACTTTTACTATTTCTATTCCATTGGTTGATCCAAGCATCTCTCGGTGCTAAGCACTTTCAATTTGCAATACTTAATTATAGGTCATACGTAGGGGTGGGAATTTTGCCCATGAGCCCGAACCCGCCCACGGGCACCCGAGCCCAACGAGGACCATGGACGCCCGGGCACAACCCGCCCAGCCCGCCAAATTTTGATGGTTGGGCATGGGTTAAAACTTCTACCCGCGTACCCGCCCATGCCCGCACCCACTTAACCTCACCCAATGATAACCAACCAAATTACATCAACTTTACAGGTTGATGAATCCCAGTTGTCTATGTTGCTAGGTTTAGTTGAGATGGTAAACAATATGTTTAAGGGCTATCACACGAACCCAATACATTGCTTTGCAATGACCCAAGCGAATTCCTAGTAGAATACTGAAGTAGTCTTTGACTTTGAGGAAACAAAGAGTGGGTAAGTTTATATTATATCTAATGAGAATTCTTCATTAGTTTTCAATGTGAGATTAAATTCCTAAAAGGAACAACACAAATAACGTCTAGTTTTAATCCCACGTTGTCTCTTTAGAATCAGGAAAGGTGTTTGCAGATTATATAAAAAGAGGAAAAAGTGATTTTTTTTTTCAAGTCATGAGATTACCCGCTACCCGCCCGCCCATACCCGAATTACCCGAGCTTCTTAATGGGCTTGGGCGGGTAATGGGCAAGGCGAATTTCAAAATTGCCCGCCCAATTAACCCGCTTACCCTAATAGTCATTGAAATTTTGTGCCCGACCCGCCCAGCCCGATGCTTCAAGTTCCCATGGACGCCCATACCCGCCCAATTCCCACCCCTAGTCATACGGTAAAAGTTGGAAAGTTAATTCACAGTTGGCCCCCACTATTAACAGACACACACGTTTAGCCACCCATAGTTTGTTTAATGGACCTTTTAGCCTTTCAAGTAACTAGGGTATAGTGTAGTCCGTGCTTCCGGCACGAATATTATTATAAAGACCAAGTTGGTTAAGAAAAGTTTAAATGTGGATTGCGGCCTTCGAACATGATAATTAACTTTCAATTCCACACATTCCCTTCAAAAATGAAATTAAATAATCACAATACGATAAAAAAAAAAAACAACACACAGAAACCATAAAAACTTGTTTAGGTGTCGTAGCAAAGCCTATTGGTGTAGATAATGTTGACCATCAACCCCCAGACAACAATTTTCTTATAGTATTAAGATATTAGGAGATATAAATCAAATCAACTTATATACAGATTGAACTAAAATATTTTAACAATAAATTACAAGGAGAATCATAACAAAATTTAAAAAGAGATAAAATATTCCTTCACAAATGAAGGAGCGCATCCGCTACTAACCTTTTTTGGTTTATAATGGGCAACGTACTTCCTTCACCTTTCAAAGATTTAACTTAATCAATTAAAAAAAAGATATCCAGAAATAACACCATTAATATAAAGTTTCGGCGAAAGCCAAAAAAATGAGGAAACTATAAGCACGACTACACCAGATTGAAAGTATTAAATATAAAGCAACCAAATTTAAAAAAGCTAGAATTACGATATTAACACGTCACAACTATACAACACAGATCGAATGCTAAAAGAATCAGAGAAAGTAGGCTTTCGTTGTTAGGTCTATGTTAAGAACCGTGGCATGAGCTTTGATAGGCTAAATAACCAAAACTGTGTTTGGGTGGAGCTGCAATTGGATGAAAAGTAAAAACAATATTATTATTTGGATAAAAAGAACACAACAAACTATGACAATAATGACATAATTGGGTTGTATCTGTGTTGTTGCCAAGTAGATTTAAGCCGCTTTATTCTGTTGGTTTCAAAATTTCTTATATCCTTTTGTTATATTCTTTTCTTTTTCTTTGTGGGTTTGGTTTATCAAAGGCAATAAATCCATTTTTCTAGTTTACTAAACTCACATTGGTTAGTTTCCGTCAACATGCTCTGATATTTGCATCTTTCTTACAAGAGAAGGTTGGGAACCTCATCCATAGATGGTGGATGCGGAAAGAGAATCACTAAGACTAGGGACGTTACCTAGTCAGTACGACCCTCCTTATGTCAATTTGCTCCTTGGTCAAATTCTTCGTTAGTCAACATATTTTTCTCTATGCATCTTTCTCAAAACAACAGATAAACCAGCCAAAGCACGACCAAATACTTTACCATCCTCAAGGGAGGAGATGTTTTCACAAATGTTACCTACTTAAACACCATAAGATCACACCAAACAAAATCAACTTAGTTGTGACATTTTGAGTCCAAATACACAAATTACAAATTAACAACAATAACAAAGCATAAAATTAAATACGAATAAATGAAAACACAAGCTCATACGACTACCATCGTGACCTAGTTCATTATAGAGAAGTTTTTCAAGGTGTAATAAAAAAAGTACGAACGACATGAGATTTGGCAAAGAGATCCTGATTGTAGAGTTTCGATTAAAATAAGAATCGATTCAAAATTTTCGAACGGTTGAAGAGGAAATGAAAACTTCAAGAAGATAGATCTAACAGTGATGTTGGAAAATTAGAGTTTCAAGAACTAAACAACTAGAAAGAAGATTCAGAAGTGAACTTTGATCTATTACCATTACTGCATTAAGATAAAGAGTTATTAACCTAGTAAAACCAACTATAGTAGGAAATGAGAGCCAAGAATCAATTGATGAACTCAATTTCAAGGTAACTAGTGAAGTTAAATTGATAAGGCAAATAGTGATTTTATTTATTTCGTAAGATTAAGATAAAGTTCTTTGACATTCTCAATAATCACAACATTGATCCAATTATTGATACGATAAACACTAATGTGAAAATAGATAACAGTAAATCTCGAGATGAGGATAGGTATGTGAAAAATGAGCTTGATTAACAAATGTATTAATCTTTGGTGTAGAGTAATGATTTTGGCATTTCGAAACAACCACATGGAAAGTAGAGAATATTAACTTTGATTCATAATTTTTTCCACCTTTTGGATAAAACAGATGTTTGAACAAAAGATTAGGTTGGTAAGGAAGATAGTATTATCAGAAGAATTATTTTCGCAAAATCATTGATATTTTTTTGGTGATTAACCACGATTTAAGAACAACATCAAACCATTATTATTTTTTTGACAAAAACGTTATAATACAAGAAAGAAGATCATGTTTGTGAATTCAAACAAGAAAATAAAAAATTGATTGTTTGAAAGTTCATTTCTTAATTCAATAACATTCACATATCAAAGTTCATTTCTAAATCGTCTTTCTAATAGACTAGTTGTTGAAAAGCTGATTTTCCAACAATGTAGTACCTGAAGGTTGCATTTCCTCTACAACTGTTTGAAAGTTATGAACCGGTTCTTATCGTAACTAGAATTCTATAATGAGGATCTCCTTGCCAAATTCGGTGTCATTCGAGTCCATTGATTACACCTTGAGAACTTATTTGTAGATGACATGCCTTCTCTACCTATTGCATTTATCAGTACTCAACTAAAAATTGTTTTGAAGTCAAATGGTGTTGAAGTTACATAATTTCGTTTACATTTTTTATTTAGAGACACATATTAAGTGTTTTGTTTTAATGTCACAAACAAAGCACACAGTTTTTATGGAACTTCATTGTATCTTGCACAACGTGTAGTAGAAAGACGGAATAAAACTACAACTTTGTGTCTTCAATTATTGTGTATTTTTCTTAAATGCATATCTCCTCTTTTTTCATTCCATTCCATAGAGCTTTCTTTTATTTCTAACCTATTGACAGTGATCACTATCAAGGTGTAATTCAAGTGTAACTCAAATGAATGATAAGAGGTTGAAGATGGCGTTACCAAGGTTTAACTATTCTAATGAAAGAGACTAAGCAATGGAGGTGACTATACTGAAATGGGTAACAACTCTTATAACATATTCATAACTAACAAAGTTAGTTATAACAAACCGAGTGTCTTCCCTCTCTTTCTCTATAACAGAATTTAAGAATCCTATGTAAGTTTGAGTGCTTGTAATAATTGAACTAATCTTTTCTGATTAATGAAATAAATCTTTATTTTCTAGTTTTTATCATGGTATAAGAGCCTGGTGATTTTTTTTCTTTCAATCTTCATCGAAATCACTTTCTCTCACTAGAAACTACAGATTACTTCATTGATCTATAATGGTGCCACATTCATCGCATTTTGTTTCTTCTCTAAATCTTTCATCACCGAATACTTCTATTGCTAATATTGCTAGCTTTGTCACTGAGAAACTCGATGGTGCAAACTTCCTTATTTGGAAGGATCAATTCGAAGCTATATTAATCAGTATTGATCTTTATGGTGTTGTTGATGGATTTGTTGTGATTCCAGTCAAATCGATCGTTGATAAATGTCATTGAGGTTCCAACTCCTCTAAATCTTCAATGGAGAAAGACAAATAATTTTGTCAAATCATGTATGAAAGCAACTTTTACACATTCAATTTCTCCTGATGTGCTTGATCTTCAGACTTCAAGAGAAATTCGTAGGTTTCTTGAGTTGAATTGTGTTGAAGAATATGAAGCTAAGATAGCTTCTCTTCGTGAGCAAATTCAGAATATCAAAAGAGGCGATTCTACTACTATTCATTATCTTCGAAAGATCAAGGTACTTTCTGATTCTTTAATTGTTGTCAAAGAAAGGTTATTTGATAAAGAATTGAGTAGAATTGTTCTCCAAGGTTTAGGAAATGAATATAGGCCTTTTGTTATTGTTTTTCATAATTGAGAATAATCTATATCTTTTGATGAATTGCGAACTCGAATAATTCATCATGAGCAATGGATGAAACCACAACTTCAAGAAGATGAAAGTACAACCTGTTATGTGAAGAATCTTCTACCTAAATCTACATATTGATGCAGGCGCATAAACGTGTGGGCCCACGTCCACGCGTGCCCACATCCTATTTGGTTATAATAGTAGTTTATTTAGTATAGGAGAAGTTACTTTAATTTGATATTTCTTTATTTTTAAAGTTTCTATGTTTGAGTAGTTTATTATTTTAGGAATCCTAGTTTGAGTCTATCTAGGAAGGTTTATTATCTTATAAAAGGAGATCTAGTCTATGTTATTATTCACCTTGAAGAGAAAAACAATTGAAGTTATTAAGAATTTAAGTTTAGTTTATCGTTTCTTTCAGTTTTCTTTAATTGTTCTTAGTTTATTTTATTGTTCTTTAATTATTCCGCTGCGTCTACATCAAGTGGTATTCAGAGCCATTTTTTTTTTAACCAATCACAATGGTTAATCCTACCGTTCCTACTCCAACAATCAAAGAGAAGACACCAACTTTTGCCTCCGAATGGGACAACATCAACAAAAAGTTATCCTTGGTTACAAAATTGGAAGAAGCTTTCGAAAATCACAAGAAGGAAACTATGAAAAAATTCGATCAAGTCAATGATTCGATCATGAAGTTATCTAAACAAATCGAAGGCATATGTAAGTCTCCCTCTTTTACCACCACTCCTTCATCTACTACTTCCATTCAAACATCATTACCACAACCACTCCCAACCACAACACCAATTTCAATTCCCCTCCTTGGTCAACCTATCACTAACCCATGCCCGACCACTTTCCTCCCACCGATTCACATCAACCCTACATCACCACTCTTACCGGTTTTCCCACTAACATACATAAACCCTACATCCATTCCAACCACACCACCTTTCTCCTTCAACGAACAACAAACATCTGACCAACCCGAATCGTTCTCCCACCATTCTACTACCAACCCAAGTATCACCCAACCGTACCCCTTTCAAACACCTCGGCAATATTATTCACCAAACACCATCCCACTCGAAACCCAAACCCAAAACCACCACACATATACAAACCCTAGTTATGTAGGCTACAACCCGGATTCTATAGGCACCCCTAGTTTCCCTATACATAATATTCAAATCCCATCTATAGCCACCACCCAAATAACCCTACCCCAATATCACCAACATGTTCCTGGTTCCGTCCCAATCTTTTGGTGTCAAACACCATCACCAACACAACAAACCTCTCCTTATTATTCCATATCCCCAACACTTCTACCACAAAATTTTGAATCTTCTCATCAAGTTGAAACTCAGTTATCAACACACCCAAGTAATCAAAACCCAGAATTTAGTGAAGGAAAAGAAGAACAAAAAGAAATTATCAAAACCCATCAAAACCAAGAAGAAGAACAACAAGAGAAACACCCATTAGTCACTACACACACTAAGTTTGATGATGTGAATGATCAGTCTTTAGTATTCGGTGGAGGGATTCATGATGGATTTTCGGATTCATGTGACTGGGATATGTCAAATATTGTTAAATTTGATGATTTGATAGTTCCATCTGGTTCAAATCAGGCTTTGCCACCTTATGATGGTTCTTCTTCATCTTCTTCCTACCGTATTCGCATGGAAGTGCCTACTTATGATGTTTCGAATCATAAAATTTTTCTGAATCAATTATGTCCCACATCGCCGCTTTCTCTATCAAATCTCTTCCTACAAAATTTTCTTCAAACAATTAAGAAAAATAGGATTAATTTTCCAATTCTTACAATGAACCTATACTCAATGGTCAAAGATCACATACCAATTGAACAACTTCCATCTAGGTTTCACATATCAATTGAAGAAAACAAACAGTGGGCTCCAGGTATTGATCACATTAGAGTACATAAACTACATGAAGATGAACGTGGAAAAGTCAATTTTGCGTGGCATATCTACACTACATGGTTCCATATCGATATCTTAGTTAGAGATGGTTATGCTTATACTTTGGCTATTGATGAAGTATTTTGGAAATTTGTTAAAATTACTCTTACTTCACACTTGCTCATAGTACTTCACACTTTCTTGAAGATTAAGTGGTTGAGCCTACCGTGGGAAGATGGCGAGATGAACATTATTTATTCACTAAGGTTAATTTTGCGAGAATCATTGGCATATGAGTTTGGGTACGAGGTTGACGATTACTTGCACATTAGTATCCTTCCATTCCAGTGCAAACTTCGTTCGAAGTGGAAATTACGGATCGCCATGACAAAGTTCATCGTCTGCGGGTGCATCAACTTGTTTTCTTCATCGAAATCGGTTCGGGACGAACCTTCTGGGGAACAGGGTGCTGATGCAGGCGCATAAACGTGTGGGCCCACGTCCACGCGTGCCCACATCCTATTTGGTTATAATAGTAGTTTATTTAGTATAGGAGAAGTTACTTTAATTTGATATTTCTTTATTTTTAAAGTTTCTATGTTTGAGTAGTTTATTATTTTAGGAATCCTAGTTTGAGTCTATCTAGGAAGGTTTATTATCTTATAAAAGGAGATCTAGTCTATGTTATTATTCACCTTGAAGAGAAAAACAATTGAAGTTATTAAGAATTTAAGTTTAGTTTATCGTTTCTTTCAGTTTTCTTTAATTGTTCTTAGTTTATTTTATTGTTCTTTAATTATTCCGCTGCGTCTACATCACATATAAACCTCATATTTCTAATAGAGCATCTCAATCTTATCAATCCTATCGAAACTCATATCAAAATGATCAAGGTAGATCAAATTCTCAATATCATAAGGGAACATCTTCAAATAATCAAAATTAAGGAGATTTAGCTTCTGAATTTGTTTTACCACAGTTCCTTGTGGCATTTGTAAGAAATGGGGTCACTTTGCTTCTAAATGTCGTTTTAGATATGCACCTGATGATACATTCAGAAGTCCCCAAAGTAAAAACGAAAATAGCTCACAACCAAAGAGATATCCACAACATTTTAAACCAAACAGAGGTAATTTTACTGGTATTCATCTCTATGAAAGCATAGAAAAAAGTAAAGAAGATAAAATTGGAAATGGTCCTCTTACTGATGAAGAATTGTATGAGTCAAATTTTGATTACAATTCAGGGGATTTTGCTTTTGAAGAAGCAAATATGGTAGTCATATTACATTCAAATGACACAGCTACTACTGAGGTTCATCATACTGTCACTGAAAAGGTCTGGTTGGCTGATACTAGAGCTACCAGTCATATGGCAAATGATCCCTCCACTATTTTGGAACAACAAGATAATAGAGGGTCAGATTCTGTAATGGTTGGCAATGATCTATCAGTTCCCATTGTTGTACAGGTAATGCTCAACTTTATAATCTTATTACTTTGATTTGTTCAATGTTTTGTATGTTTCCTAAGCTAAAAAGGAACTTACTCTCTATATCTAAATTTACACATTACACAATCAATGTTCAATGAAGTTTACTCCATGGGGTTATCAAAAAAGAGATATTTAGTCGGATGACACTTTGAATGAAGGCAAAGTGAGAAATCACTTATATCCTATTATATTTGGCATAAAAGAAGAAGATGATTCTTAACATTTAGATGTCTCTAACTCTCTTATGTCTGTGATTTACATAAGAGTCTCTATGGCCTTAAGCAAGCTCCTCGAACATGGTTTCAGAGATTTTAGGCATTTCGAAACAACCACATGGAAGGTAGAGAATATTAACTTTGAGCCATAAATTTTATACCTTTTGGATAAAACAGATGTTTGAACAAAAGATTTGGTTGGTAAGAAGGATAGTATTAGCAGTAGAATTATTTTCGCAAAATCATTGATATATTTTTTGTGATTAACCACGATTTAAGAACTACATAACTATTATTATTTTTTTGACAAAAACGTTATAATACAAGAAAGAAGATCATGTTTGTGAATTCAAACAAGAAAATAAACAATTGATTGTTTTATTTTCTTCTTGAAATCATAAAAATGGTCAACTTTCTTGCATTAAAACATTCTTTTTTCGCAAGACAATAAGTGTTATCAAGTAATTCTTCAATCATGGTTAATAACCAAAAAAATATCAATGATTCTCTAGAAATAATTCTTTAGTTAATACCATCTCTCTTACCAATCAAATGTTTTGTTCAAACGTCTGTTTTTTTCCAAAGGTGGAAAGTTTTATGGTTCAAAGTTAACTCTCTACTTTGCATACGGTTTTGGAACTCTAGTTTTTGCTAGAGGGAGATCAGTTGCACCTAGATACTCATTTTTTCCCACGATCGTAGCCTCGTGCCACATCGAAAAGGGGGCTTCTATCATCATCTTCTTGTAACTTATTATTCATTCACCATGTTTAGCTAACTTTAGTGAGTCGATTATAGGATGAAATTGTGATGGATTTTTTATTATGTTTGACATAATTTAATGTTTTGATTATGACTTGATGTTCATTAATCTCGATTATCGTTTCAATCATATTTTTCATGTGTTTCTTCATGCACCTCACGTAGCTAATAGATGAAGTGAAGTATTCGATATTGATCGTAGTCTAAGTCATTATTTCATGTGTCTTGTCATACACTTCACATAGTTAGGTGACTAAACAACACCCTCGATGACTAGGATTTAACCGATTAGGACGTTTGTTTGACTACGTATGGTCTCCGGATATACATAGTGCTTAGAGACATCTACCTGAGGAGTCGAAATTCGATTTTACTTCGACACATTAGATCGGACCACACATAGTCTTCAGACTCTTGTTCCTCCGGCTCTTCTCTCGAATCTCTCTCGCGTGTTTACTTAGAGTATTTAGTTTAGTATTACTGGTTTGCTTCTTTTGTTTACTTATTCGATCAAAACGATTTGTTTAACTTTGTTCCTTTCCTTTTTAGTCTAAGTTATCTAGTGACATCTTAATCGGTGAACAAGACCATTTGATATCCGAGTTACCTTCTTATCCCTGGGGATCAACCTTGGCTTTATCGAGTTACTACTTGATACCTCCTCTTGGATGTGCAACCTTTCGGGTGCATCTGCCATCAAGGAAACAACCTTGATTCGACACCCATCATCATCAATCCACAACGGGGAGTTAGAGAGAAAAAGAACCTTGTTTTGTTTAACTTTGTTCCTTTCCTTTTTAGGCTAAGTTATCTAGTGACATCTTAATCGGTGAACAAGACCATTTGATATCCGAGTTACCCTCTTATCCCTGGGGATCAACCTTGGCTTTATCGAGTTACTACTTGATACCTCCTCTTGGATGTGCAACCTTTCGGGTGCATCTGCCATCAAGGAAACAACCTTGATTCGACACCCATCATCATCAATCCACAACGGGGAGTTAGAGAGAAAAAAGAACCTTGTTTTAGAGATATCGAGAGTAAAACCATCATGGAAATAACCTTGATTCATAACTTTGGTTTCCAGACAAAATCATGTTATTTAATTTTGTGGTTCAATTTGGTGGTAGTTCAACAAAAAAAACGAAAATAACCTCAGACTCGAACAAGTGTGAGACCCAAAGCAAGGGGCTCGAACTGGTTCGAGTTCGAGGCCTTGCTTTGGCTCTTTGACCAATCGGTCCTTGTCCTTTATATCTAGGTACCCATAGGTGTTAGGGGTCAAAAGAAATTGATTAAGGTTAATCTCTTCTCCCCTGTGCGAATAGCCATTTGGACGGCTGCCTCAAGACGGTCCCAGCATATTTTCCTCGAGTAAAAATTAAATTTTTCTCTAAAAACTCAATTCCGGTAACTGTAGAAATTCTTCCACAAATCGTGAAATTGTTGTACCTGAAATGAGTAATCGTCTCACAAAACGTTTTTTTGCTCTAGTAAAGACAAAATATGGTTAATTTGAAAGATTGAGAGAGAGATGAGAGACAAAAAGGTGTGGGGAGATAGAGAAATTTTATATTTAATAATCCTAGATTCTTAAAGTGATCGAATAAATACTTATTTAGTAGGAAAGCTTTAGAGAGATTTTGTTTGCAAATAAGTTATTGTTTGAGATGTGGACTTCTAAGTTTGACTTTTCAACATATGTTTATTTCAATTTCAACTACAAACTTGTAAATCTGATTGTCCAACATAAGATTATTTATAATTTAACTACCGACTTCTAAATCCGTAATTATATTTCACCGAAGAACTCTTAAATTTGAATTTCTGTTATACCTATGGACTTTTATATATTTTGTTTACTTAAAAGATTTCTCTATTGATTTACTAATTTGATGCTAATGTAATATAACAAAAAAGACTGTCAGAGATGGACAGAGAGAAAGAGATGAGAATTTCGGAGGGAAAGAGACCAGATTCAGATATTGAAAGGGAAAGAGGGAGAGTTTCAGAGATTGAGAGGGAAAAAAAGAGAGAATTTTAAATAGAGAATGCTCAAGAGAATAGCAGATTGAGAGAGTGAAAGGAAGGGACAGAGAGGTTTAGAGACTGGGAGGGAGAAAAGGAGAAAGAGAGTGAGAGAGAGCCCTAAATCGAGAACGCCCGAGAGGAGGGACGGTTTGAGAGATTGAAAATGGAAGGGATAAAGCGAGAGTTCTATAGATGTATTAGGACTGTTGGTGGACTAAAAACTCTGCTCCAATGTTATTTGCTTGGAAGTTTGAATCTGTACTAAGAATGAATCAGTATTATTTAGATAATGTATTAGGATTGTTAACGTACTAAAAACTCCACAAGAATGTAATGTGCATGGACGTCAATATCTGAACTAAAAACATTACTCCCTCCGTCCCAATTTGTTCGACCTTCTCGTAAGTCATACTTATTAAAGAGATGAAATTAAACATATTTTCCCAGTTTACCCTCACATATTTTAGAATACTTCATTAAGTATGCATTAAACATAAATTTAAAAAAGTCAAATTAGTTTGGATTACTACGAAATAAATCTGATCAAATAACTCTCAAAGAGAAATTACCATATTTTGTGTGATTAATGTTTAGACCAGAGATGCCAATATCCGAATTGATTCATATCTTAATGGCCCCAATCTATTGAAACAATTGGTGTCAAAATTCAACTCAATTCAAAATTGAATATTTAAATTTATTGTAGCCAATTTGTTGAAATTTTGTATACGAAAAATTATCTCTAAGTTAAAAAAGGAAGTGGCCTTTCATTTGTGAAGCTAATTAATCTCAAATTGATTTAGAAATGACCTTTAAACTTTTGGCACCAACTAATCTAAAAATTTGAATTGTAGCTGATTCGTTGAAATTCTGTATACCAAAAATTATCTCAAATTAAAATCGGAGGTGGCCTTTCATTTGTGGCGCCAATTATTCTCACATTGATTTAGAAATGACCTTTAAACTTTTTGCACCAACTAATCTATAAAAAAAAAACTAACCTAAAAATTTGAATTTCACCAAACATTGAGTACTGTAAGTTTTATTTTCTTATAAATACCCTTTTATCCAACTTCTTCGTCTTCATCTTTTATTTCCAATTAGTATGTTTCTTCTACATGTTTCTTCTTTGATACAGTAAATAAAATGGAATTCCAATT
The DNA here is from genome assembly GCA_002897215.1 of Eschscholzia californica subsp. californica. Taxonomy (NCBI): domain Eukaryota; kingdom Viridiplantae; phylum Streptophyta; class Magnoliopsida; order Ranunculales; family Papaveraceae; genus Eschscholzia; species Eschscholzia californica. The sequence continues at coordinate 52,278 of BEHA01004662.1, forward strand.
GGAAACTAGTTCTTCTACACAATTAAAATCAAGAAGAAATCTAACAAATCTTCAATGCCAAACAATTTTTGAGTCTCTTCTAGAACAAAGTCACAATGGAAAACTCAAAAGAGGTGTTACCAACTAAAGTTGCATCTATGTTTTGTCTAGGTACGAAAACAATTTGTCGTATTTGGCATGAAGGATTACCCAATATTTCTAATGGATTGTTGGCTAATGTGTCACATAAGCTAACAAAATGAGTTGGACGTAAGCGAGTTGAAATTGATCCAACCAAAACTTCTGAAATTCCTTTACGGCAACGCAGAAATATTCGTTCATTAGCAAAAGCCTCAATCATGTCAGAATCAACACTTCATAGAAGAATCAAAGAAGGTGTCATTAGACCTCATTCAAATGATTTAAAACCGATGTTAACAGATGGGAATAAGAAGGCAAGATTAAATTTTTGTATATAAATGGTTGAAGAATACAATTTTCCTAACAAACCAATCTTGAAAAATATTTTCAACTATGTGCACATTTCTGAAAAATGGTTTTATTTAACAAAAGAATCACAAAAATATCATCTTCTACCGGAAGAAGAAGAACCACTACATAGTTGTGAAAGTAAACGTTTCGTCACAAAAGTCATGTTTCTAGCGGTGGTTGCACGCCCAAGATATGGTTCTTCTAGCAATGAAAAATGGAATGGAAAAATTGGATTTTTTCCATTTACATTTCAAGAGGCAGCATAACGGAATAGTAAGAATCGTACTGTCGGATCTTTAGAGACAAAACCAATTTCTGTTATTCGATCATGTTTGATTAACAAGGTTTTACCAGCAATAGGAGTAAATGGCCACGTAGCAACGTTACTGAAACTATATTTATTCAACAAGACAATGCAAGACCACATATATAGATCCCAACGACAATGAATTCTCGAAGCCGCTTCTAGAGATGGTTTCAAGTTTCGTTTCTCATTTTAACCACCAAATAGTCCTGATTTTAATGATTTGGATCTTGGTTATTTTCGGGCAATTCAATCATTGCAACATCAAGAAGCACCTAAAACAATTGATGAATTAGTCCATGTCTTAGAGGAATCATTTGAAGATTTATCATTTGAAAACCTGAATTATGTTTTTATGACATTTCAAATGTGCATGATTGAGACAATGAAAATTTTTTGAGGCAACATTTACAAACTTTCGCATATGGGGAAACACCAACTAGAGAAAAATAGTAATCTACCAATTCAACTCGAATGTGATTCCGAATTAGTAGAAAATGTTCGAAACTACTTGGAGCAACAAATTTTTTGAATCATTATTTGATTAAAACTTTAGTTTATGTTTGGAATTGAACTAAACTTTTGTTTTATTTTGTTCTAAATTTGTTGGTTGTTTTTAGAAGGGTTTTTTGAGCTTACCCCCTCATCACTAATTGGTAATTGAGTTTACCTTCCTCAATAATGGGTGATTAAGTTTACCCCCTTGGATTTACTATTTTTGACAAAGACACAAAGATTGTGTTCGGCGTACGTGAAATAAATGTGACTACCAAGAGCAATTATCCTTCAATATGATCCTCATAGTTATTCCACCTTACTTTATTGTTTGATTTGGTTGGTAATATGATTAGAAAAGATTGATTTTGGTTGTAATTTATGATTTTATTATCCCATGCCAAACATGTCCTTAGTATTTTTGCCAAAAATTCTAAACTCAAGGAGGTAAGCTCAGTTACTGATTACTAAAGGGTGTAAACTCAATTACTAATTAGTTTTGAGGGGGTAAGCTCAGAAACCCTTTCTAAAAAAATGATATGGACAGATTGTTATGGTTTATTTCTATAACCAAAAGCCTCAAAAATGAGGAAAAAAAAATCTGATTGGTTTTTCATTCATTAGATGTATTAATTAGGTGTTTAAGAAAAAGAGGTTATTAAACATTGATTGAATAAATCAGACCTTTTTTTTTTGTTGAACTAGAATAAATTGGATATTGGCAGGATAAATGACTACTTTTATTGTTACTATAAATAAAAGGTAACACAGAAAATAGTAAATAAATGAATGACAAAGAAAGGAAGTGGACAAACAATCTGGGACTTCCACAAAAGGAAAAATACCCAACCAAAAGGGAGTACAGTGTATTTCAAAAATGTATTATGACAGTTCGGGCGAAACAGTCTGCAGGAAATGTAAGTGCACCTGTTTGTCTATACATCTGAACAAAAAACATTACTCATAGGAAATTTACTAGGGTTGTTTTCCAACATACAACTTCGACTTAATGTCAAGTACTTTTAAATCTGAACGAGAAGAAAATACCCAAAATTTATTTATGATGACAATACAGTATATTTGCAAACTTCAACTTAAAAAACTTGTAATAAAATTGGATGGAAGACATGTTGTTTCCTGGTTCTCTTTCAAAGAATAGTTCTTAATCTTTCTGTTTTTTTAACAAAACAGAGTACACCCACTTTTGTTTGTCTTTCTATCTCTTAAATCAGAGAAAGAGTTATCTTCTAACAATTAAGATAAAAAGAGTGATTATAAAAAAGAAAAAATCAAATGTAAAATATCCGAGTCGAGGATACTTCTGTCCTTAAGACAATTTACACCCTGTATATCAGTACCAACAGTAATGGTGTATGTCTCCCAGGATAAAACGGATTACCTATCAAAGTAAAGATGGTACCTCTTAGTTATGATAGTCTGACGAACTTGGTAAGTAATATGAACTTCTGAACAACGATCCTTAAACTCTAATGCTTGAAAATGAATGCTCAGAAAATGCAAAAAACTAATGATTTGTTTGCTGAATTCTCATGGTATTTATAGGGGTATTGACACCACTTCGTATGGGTGCCTATAGATGAATGGATGCTTCCCAACAGTCATATTTGACTGTTGGTTTTCGGGTGCCATGTTGACCGTCAGATCTTAACGGATCTATTAAGATCTCGCGCATTGAACGCCCACCGTTAGATCATCAACGGATCTATCTTAAGAGCGCTAAATATCCTGTCCGTCAGATCATATCTATGATCGTAAAATCCAAGGCTCCAATCGCTCCTCGCGACGATGCGTAAGTGCGTGCGGGCGCCTCTAAAGCGCCCTAAACGCCCACGCCGCGCGTGCGCGATGCGTGGTTTGCGTGGTGCAAAACACGCCAACCATCCCATCATCCCAACCAATCTATTATTAGTAACATAAGGAAAAGTCTATATAAGGAAGTAGAACTTTCCTTATTTTTCAATACGGTACTAATAATAAAACTACACGTTGTAGTTATCCCTATATTTTTCCGAAGTAAATCAATGATAACTCATTCATATGAAATTGAATTCTGACAAACTTTATGTCTAAATTCAAGAGCTCGACGAGACGAATCCAATGGTCTATCCTGATCTTGATTTGGACAACGTTTGGTTGCCCAAATCGACAAAAAACAGATCTGGTTTCTACAAGACAGAATTGCAAACAAAATTTATCCAAGTTTTAAAGTAAATTTCAAATATTTATTGCCTATCACAAACAAATCTAGATGCTCCACAATCCACTAGTCCCGTAAATTTACGAAGGAGAAACTATACGAGAGCAATTATTGGAATATTGATAAACAAAAACTCTGTAAATTCGAGTAAACCTGAAAAAGACTGTCACAATAAACTTCTTCAGGCCTATCCACTTTCAATTTGTTATTGCTCAAGCAAGTATCTTCAGATTTTTCCATTTCTTGGTAATCTAAGAGTAGATTTCAAATGAGAAACAAAATTGTTCATCTTTAGAACGGGAATGATAATAATAATTGTAATCATGTAATCATCGGGTGCTTCAGTAGATTCAACTTCTGTGCAGCGTACATAAACTAATTTTCCTGGATATAAGAAACAAGAGATGGTGGGTTTTGTCCTTTGGGGTTGAACTGTTGGAATCGGTACCTAGCTCAGAAGCAGCTGGACTGGTTTTTCCTTAATTTGAGGTACCTATATTCATCAGAATCTCGAGAAAGAAGTCTCGTTGGATTCGGCTCGTCGAGCTCTTAAATTTAGACATAAATTTTGTCCAAATCCGATTCCGTATGAATGAGTTATTACCAAATTAGTTTGGTATGGGTACCATTAACTCTAAACCAGGATTTAGAGTTTAGTACCACATTTATGATATTGGAGAAGTTTTATTTCCTTATATAGACTCTTCCATATATTTATGGTATGTTCCTTGAATGGAAAGGTGCTTCGCGTGGTTTGCAGCACGCAAACCACGCACGCGCACGCGCGACGTGGGCATTTATTGCACTTTGCGCTTTGCACTTTGCATCCTCGCGAGGACGATTGGAGCCTTGGATTTTATAGTCATAGATTTGATCTGACGGTCAAGATGTTTGGCGCTCTTAAGATAGATCCGTTGATGATCTAATGGTGGGCGTTCAATGCGCGAGATCTTAATGGAACCGTTAAGATCTGACGGTCAACATGGCACCCGAAAACCAACAGTCAAATATGACTGTTGGGAAGCATCCATTCGTCTATAGGCACCCATACGAAGTGGTGTCAATACCCCTATAAATACCAAGAAAATTCAGCAAACAAATCATTAATTTTTAGCATTTCTAAGCATTCATTTTCAAGCATTAGAGTTTAAGGATCATTGATTAGAAGTTTAGAGAAGAAAACTCTTTCTTTATCAGAAGAAAAAAAAACCAAAGTGGTTGTACTCTGTTTTGTCTAAACAGAGATATTAAGTTTTTATTATCTTAAAGAGAACCAGGGAAACAACATGAACTAGACTTAAATTGTTATCATTAATAATTTCAAGTCATTCCTTCGATACTCGCTTCGTTTGAGCAGAAATTTTGTTGGCAGCCAGGATAGGACTTGAATAAGTATGTCATCATTTGGAACGAGACCTCCATCTCCTAGAAAAATTAAGAAACAAGGTATTTGGCCAGAGAAGTAATTTCCTCCCATCTGCAACTCAGTAAGCCAGGACAAGGCCCCTAATGTAAATGGGATGCCTCCATCCAGTCTGTTACTAGAGAGCTTCAGCAGTTCAAGATTAACTAGTTTGCTAAATTCTTCTCCAAGATTGCCAATGAATCTGTTCCTACTTAGATCTAACCTCTGAAGCTTTATACAACTTTGGAGCTCTTGAGGGATACTGCCAGAGAGCTGATTGGAAGAAATATTGAAGCTTACGAGCAACTGGAGTTGTCCAATCTCAGGAGGAATTGTACCAAAGAAATAGTTATTGGACAAAAGGAGTCTCTCCAGATTTTGCACGTTACCTACCTCTGAGGATTTTGGCCCTGAGAAGTGAGAATCTGTTTTGGTTAAGATTTAGTGATATAAGATTTGTAAGGATGGATAACTCGACGGATATGCTTCCCGTAAGCAGGTTATTTCCTAGCATTAGCCGTGCGAGCGGTTTGCACGTTTTCGGTCCATATGGAACATTACCAGATAACATATTTGACCCAAGACTGAGAAACTTTAAATTTTGGAACTTGCAAAGTTCTGTAGGTCTACCTACAGTGCTGTTCTGAGATAAGTCAAGCATGGAAAATATTACTTTTAACCCCGAGGAGACGTGGAATTGAACCCTCAAGATTATTATCAAAGAGATGCATATCTTCCAACAAAGTACAATTCTGAATCTCGAAAGGAATATTTCCCGTCAAATCATTTGATCGATAAATCTAAACTGTGGAGGTGCTTCAGTTGTCCAAGCTCTCGTGGAATACTCCTTTGCAGAAGATTCAAAAAGATGAAGTAACTGAAGTTTCAGAATCTGACCAATTTCCATAGGAATGAAACCTGTTAATCAATTCACAGATAAATCAATCTTGACTGCACTTCCAAAATTTCCTAGTTCACGTGGAAGAGTTGCATTCAGCTGGTTGGTATAAATGTTCAACGTTCTCAGATTAGATACATTTCCAAGCTCTTTAGGTATTCTTCCACCGAAAGCATTATTATTTAAGTCGAGCAACTCTAGGTTACAACAGTTCCCCAGTTCAGATGGAATTTCACATGATAAATGGTTTTGTCGAAGTATCAATGAAGTTAGATTCCTAAGCCTCTCATTTCCTTATATAGGAATGGAACCTCAAAGTTTAATCCGCGCCAACCGAAAAATCTCAAGGCTATTACGTTCGACCCCGGGACATGTTATCAGGTCATCATATTTTATGACCAAAAAAGCAAGAATGCATTATTATGGGAGGATATAACTTTACTAAGCAACTCGAAGGAGTAGCTCTTTCAGGTGAATCTTCAGTTTACGAAAGAAACAGTTTAGCTTAGTCTGATTTGTTCCACTGCTTCAGCCTGTCTTGTTTTGTATCCACAGGTTCATCCAACCAGGGGAAAGGACATATTAATAAAACATCACAAAACTGATAAAGACCATAGACAAATCACACCTGCCTTGTTAACTAGGCCATGTCCACAAAATTTGCAAGCCCTTGATATAAAGTATGACAACAAAAACAGAGGAGACAGATGAACCGAAGAAATGTAAGGAACTCAGTCAATTTAAAGTGGAAGTCTTATCCCTCTCGGTGGAGAAGAACCTCTTCCTTTTATTTATTTCATACATAGCACACCACAGCAGAAACTCAAAATGATAAACTACTTGTAACCTAGAGATAACAATTACAAGCATCACTCACTACGCAATACCATATTTCTTTTGGAGTACCAAGACAAACTCATGGACCTTTTGAGGATCAGGAAGAGACTTGGAAATGCTCTCCTTCTGCATGCATCTCCTCACCCAGGCTATCAGCTTTGGACACTCTTTCTCTACGCTGAACTTCCCAAACGTCTCATATGTGTAGAACCAAGTGTAGAACGGAACAAGAGCGACATCCACGAACCCAAGAGTTTCTCCACCAAAATATTCTTTATCTCCCAATTCTCCTTCTAATACTTTCAAGCACTCTAGGAACTCTGCCTTTGCTTTTTCTTGATCTTCCCCTTTTTGCATCCACACCCTCCTCCCACTATCATATACCTGCACACCTCATACTAGAGGATCAATAATATGTTCTATGTTTTATACAAGAGGTGCGAGCAAGTTCTTGGTTTCTAAAGACTAGTAGGGGTTGCGAAAGCAAGAAGGAATTGAAGGACATGAAGAGAACAAAAAAAAATAACTAAACGAGAGCTACGGACGACAATGATGGAGAAGGCTAGCGTTACTTATTACTCTTTAACACAACTCTGATTTCCTAGTCCTGTGGAATTCTTAGATCCATCCTTGCCGCCTTGCGTACAGAGATTATGTAACTGGTATGCAATCATCTAGCTTTATCACAGATAATGAATAGGGCAGTTATATGCACACATAAACTATCTTAATGGTAGAATTGACACGAAACAAAACAATCAACTAGTTTTTTTAATCTCTCAAGTAGTTTTATAATCTCTTGGTTCATGTGAGACTTTCCTCCTATGCCCTCTCCAAATGGCATTTGTTACCCAAACACCCGTAGTATAATGCACCTCGCCAACGTACACAAAAATTGTGTTTGACGTATGCATAACTACACAGTCGCTAATGATAAGTCAAGGATCCCTGGCCAGCCTAGGCCCAAACAGGTCTAAGCGTCTGCTTTGGGCTGCTAGCCGAGAAATGCCCCATGTTTAAAGGCTACTGCAGTTAAGTGACAAAGAAGATAAATAGGGGAATGGAAGTAGTATATGTGTGAAAGTACTGTAAATGACTGAGAGGGTAAATTTGCTTCTTTTTTATTAGAAGCTTTTTTTGTTGCGATTTTTTTATCACAAGATTGTAAGATCAATCCCCTTCTCGTTCATTTTGAAGCCAAAAGCCTCTAAAATCCTTTTAAAGTTGTATTTGGTTTCGTAATATCATATCTTGTTCTTCAAATAGTTTCTTATTATCATAGAAAATTTTGATGTTCTTAAATTACTTTATCCACACGTATCAAACAACTTCAATAAAATTCCATTTCCACAAAAATAAAACCTTCTAGTATGTCTATAATAGTAGAATTCCTAATAGGGGGTAATCACAACTAGTAAATAGTTTTTTTGTAAAAACAAAAAAAAAATGACCTAATTAAATCTAAACACCAATATAGATATAACTCTACACATGCATAGCATAAAGAGAATAGGGTTTTCCATCTTATAATCTTATTATCCCCCAAATAATTTTTAAATCTAAACAGAAGATATGATCAACTGTTAGGGACGATTTATCGACCCTCTCTGTATCCAGTTTTTAACTCCAAATTAATGAGATTATTCTACTGTAGAAGATCATAGATAACAACTTCTAACCCTAAAATGAATCCTTTTCTGAGCCGTTAATCTTGGATAACATTTCCAAGATTTCAGATTGGGCTAGATCTCAGGTATAACAACAAACCCAACAATATTCAGTCGATTTCCACAATATTCTTCCAAATAAAACATTTCCATGAATGCATGAACAGATCAGAACATATAATTAAGTGGATGTATAATGAACTACACATCTAGAGAGAAGAAAGTATGAATTTTTAGAGAGAGAGAGAGAAAGCGAGAGGACAGACCTTCTTGTCGACATAATCAGCCCAGAATCTAGCAAGAGCCCGCTGGTAAGGATCAGAAGGCAACAAAGGAGACTTATCATTCCAGACTTCATCAATGTATTGAACCATAATGAGGGATTCACAAATAGGTTTGCCATTATGGATCAAAACAGGGATTTTCTTATGAATAGGGTTCATTTTCAAGAGAAGAGGACTCTTATCAGCTAGGTTTTCTTCCTTGTACTCATATTTGATACCTTTCTCAGCCAAAGCAATCCTAACCCTCATACCAAAAGGGCTTGGCCAGAAATCTAAAAGAACCACCTCTTCATTCGCCATTACTGAAGCAAACAAGAAACTTTTCGCACAAACTTATCCAACTTTCTATGCAATTGTTATGAGTGTACTGAGTGATGAAACAATAAGAGTTAAGGGGCGTATTTATAACCATTAGCTTAACTTCTACCTAGGGCCTACTTGTAATTGAACCGTTGGATTAAATCACTAATACGATAATCCAGCGGTTATTAATTGTGTAATTCAATGCGTGGGAGACAAGGAATTGAATACAATATCCTCTTATTTGTGTCCAGAAAAAATTTATACTCTTCTTTATAGTACACTTCTAGGATATTCCAACGACAATGGACGTCATCCCGCACGTCAAAGTTCAAGACACTACCAGACCCATCTTTTCTACGGGGATGAAGCAAAAGGTTCAAATCAACTTGGAAAATATGAAAGAGATTTTTTCGTGATAAAAAATGAGATGCATGTCTAGTAGGTCGAGGGAGTTGGTGATCTTACACAAATAAATAAATATTTTATCTTACGTAAAGAATTTGTCATTCAAAAATTTGGAACAACAAAATTTGGAGCTTGTTTCTGTTTCTCTACATTTTTTTTTTTTGAAGTTTATGTCAATACTATCAACCATTTGGGCAACCAAGTGTTAGCTCTCTACGTTATTTTCTACGTAATTACTTTCTCTCTCCTCACATAATTTCTCTCTATTTATCTATTTTATCTCATACTACGGTACATCTCGTGCCCTAGGGTATATCATGTGCCTTAGGGCACGGACAGTTGTATAAATCGAATTTGACGAAATTTTAACCCACTGCTTTTTAGGCGTCTCGTAGTATTGCTCAAGGCGATATTCTCAAAAATGTCACCCGATTTTTCATTTTATTGCTATATTCTGGATTTCCCAACTTTTTTGCATTCTACTTATTGTTTATTTTCTTTTTTCTTAAATTAGTTATTTTATCGAGAGGGGGAATTTTAATTTCCAGTTATTAACCTTGTAATTTCTTTTGTTTCCTTTTTCCTTAAATTAGTTATTTTATTTCTATGAATGACACAATTTTATTGAGAGAGGTTTCAATTTTCTTTTTTTTAACCCTTGCAATCTTTTTGTTTTCTTTTTTTTCTTAAATTAGCTATTTTATTCTAAGAAGGAAACATATTTTTCCTTTTTAAATAGGTTTTTTAACCCAGTATTTGTAGAGTCATCTGAATTTCCATATTTATTATTGTTATATACCTTAATTTTTGGTATTATTTCCTTTTCTTAAATTAATTATTATTTTATTGAGAGAGATTTTAATTTCTTGTTTTATCCCTTGCAATATCTTTTGTTTCATTTTTTTCTTAAATTAGCTATTTTTTTTTCTACGGAGACGGTTATTTTTTTCTTTAAATAGGTTATTTTATTTCTAAGAAGGACTATGTTTGAAAATTCGAGAAGGGTTTCTAGACAATATCCTTTATTAAAAAACATGTTTTTCCCAATCATCGTTTCCACTACTGTTTTGTTATATAGATTTTCATTCTCATTATTTTCTCACTCATAATTTTTTCTCTTTCCAATCCCAACTAAATTTATTTTTATGTTTACAAATTTATTTCTCTCTCTATAAATAATTTTCATTTCTCTTTTTGACTATTTTCTCTATCTATGATTGTCTTTCCTTACTTTCGTTTTAGGTTATTTCTCAAATGGCTCCCTAGTTTATGACCAACTTCTTGTCTAGCCCCTAGTTTATCAAAAAATACCCAGTTGACCCTCTTTTTGTCGTTACCGGCACCGTCACAGGACCGTTAAGGTTAACATTTGTATTCTCATTCATCCCATCTATGTTGTAATCAAGTCTTAGCTGGCATTTCACTTTTCTCAAAATGTCACTTCGAATTCCATTAATGTTAACATTTGTATTCCACAAGATATGTTAAATGAGGAATGAGAAACAAACTTATCCGATTCACCAGACAAGCTAGTTATAAGTTCTCTCTCTCTAGCAAGTTCATGTAGAAGATGAAGATAGTCATGGCAAAATCTCCCTAAGATTCTTCTTTTAACCTTCTCTCTCTACTTCATACCCAAAAAAATATGCATTAAAAACTTTGATACAAATGAACTTTGATTTCCGCCATAAAAATCACTAGAACTCGACTTTGCTCGTCTTTTATCTAGTCGTACTAAAAACGCCATTGAAAATCAGTGGAACTCAACTTTGTAACATAAATCTTCATCTATGAATGAAGATGGTGGTGGTAGTTTTGATTGTAATGATCATTGTTAATGGAAGAGAAGAAATTAGATAAAGATGATGAGAAGACAACAGTCACATACGAAATCTATTGGAGGTGGAAATCGAAGAAGAATAACATCAATGGAGGCAGAACTTGTCATTGTAAACACATGCTGGTATATCATTATTCTTCATCTCTATTTCTTCCTATTCTACTTTTTTCCTCTAGAAATTTCATCTTCTTCTAGTAATAATGGAAAACCACAACAACAATTCAAATGTATTGAAAGGAAAGAATGAAGGGAAGTTTTACAGGGGCCCCCATTTTTTCTTAAAAGGGCCCCTCTCGTGAATTCGGTATGACTCTACTGAATACAAAATTCGGTACAAGTCCACCGAATGCACAAAATAGGCTACTAGAGTGAATTTCGGTGGACTCGTACCGAGTAGTCTCTTGTGAATTCGGTGGGCTCGCACCGAATAGTCTCTTGTGAATTCGGTGGGCTGGTATCGAATTCACAAGGAGGGGCCTTTTTAACAAGAATGAGGGGCCCTATAAAACTTCCCAAGAATGAATTAGTTTTTCATCTTGGCCATGGGAGCTTCACAAAAGTTCATCACGCGGAAAATTTGCTAAGAATGTCGCCATGAAAGTAGTTGGAAAAGAAAAAGTAATTAAATTAGGAAAGATGGATCAAAATCAAAAGAGAAATTTCAGTTATGGAAATGCTTCAACATCCAAATATTGTTGCTTCACCATCCAAATATTGTTGAACATGATGAAGTTATGGAAAGTAAATCAAACATTTATTAAGCCATAGAATTTGTTAAAGGAGGTGAACTTTTCAAAGATCTCCAGAGGAAAATGGAAAGAAGATCAGATATAGCTAGATCGTATTTTCAACAATTAATTTTAGTTATTGATTTTTGCCATAGTCCAGATCTTATTTTCAACAATTAATTTCAGTTATTGATTTTTGTCATAGTCATTGGAATTTATCATCGACATTTAAAAATTAAAAATATTTTTCTTGATGCATTCTTTATGTTTTACTTTTTCAAGATGATAACATTGTTTCAGTGTATAAGAATATTTACAGGGGAGAGAAAAAGGGTTCATTTTGAGGGATCTAAAGTTAATCTAAAGTTGATAATATTGTTTGAGAAAATACTGATGGATCTTAAGCTAATCTTAGGTGAAGAAAATATAGAGAGAGTGAGAGGGTTTATTTTGAACCATAAGAGTTCTAGAGAGAGAAAGTGACAAGGAAGAAAGGACTTCTATTTCTTATCATAAACTAGGGGGTCATTTGGAAAATATCTCTTTCTTTTTTTTACTTTCTTTCTTCCATTCATACCTTCTCTCCTATTTTTCTTTCTTTCTCATATTTTCTCTACAGTCTCTCTGAAAAATATTTTGCTTTTTTTGGTGTTTGAAAATGTATATGACATAATCAAATGTCTTATACATCCCTTCCAAAAAAATTTTATTTTAATGAAAGTTTATATGACATTTTCATATGTACAATACATAATCAAATGTGTTGTACATATGATTATGTCTCGTACGCTTTTCAAGTTTCTTACATTTTTTAGAGAGAAAGTATATGACATTTTGTTATATATTGTACGTAACCAAATGTCTTGTACAATACATATGATTATGACCTAAACACTTTTCAAAATTCTTACACTTTTTGCATATGAAGTATAGGACATTTTGTCATGTACAATACATGATCAAATCTCGATCACTGTACACATAATTATGCCCTACATACTTCTCTAATTTCTTACACTTTCTCGTAAGAAAGTATAAGAGATTTTGTTATGTATTATACATAATTGAATGTACTGCACATATGAATATGTCCAATACACTTTTCAAATTTATTGCGCTTTCTGAGAAGAAAGTTTAAGACAATTTGTTATGTATAATAAAATAATCAACTGTCTTGTACTATACATATGATCATGTCATAAACACTTTTCAAATTTCATACTTTCTAGGGAGAAAGTATATGATATTTTGTTGTGTACAATACATAATCAAATGTCTTGTATTGTACATATAATTATATCCTACACACTTCTCTAATTTCTTACACTATCTCAGAAGAAAGTATAAGACATTTTTTATGTACGGTACATAATTGAAATGTATTGTACATATTGATGATGCATAAATTGTCCAGACGTTAACTGACGTCAAGAAGTCAACATCGGACCTGAAGACCAACGGGTCACCCCGGCTTAAGATAAACAGAATGGTTACACCTCGCTACCTACGTCCCTAACTAGAAGGTCAGTCTAAAGTAACAGACTTGTTTCATCCTTGGCACGAAAAGATCAGCTCTGGAATCTCCAAAGGAATGAGGGGGGTCGGCGTAAGCTACGCCTCTGTCTCACACCCTAAACTAGAGAGGCAGGAAAGTGTCAACAAATTACCAACTCAATCCCGGAATCTCCTTAAAAGATCTCAGTTGGTTATAGATCTTAAGTGTTTAAGCAAGTTTGGGCTTCAAAAGTCCCTCCAGAGGAAACATCTCCCAGAAGATCTACCACCTCGCCAGGATATCTACGAAGGATCCTTAAACTTAGGAAATTCTATCTATCCTAGATATGAGATAACTACAAGGGAAACCCTAACCACAAATAGTGGAAACTCACCAAATGGTGGATTCTCACCGCCTAATCTTGGTCGTCTAAATCACAGTCGGTCTAACTAAGCCAATAAAAGGGTTCCATCATCCTCTACAGGACACAAGCTTTTACTCAACTGACTAAGCTTAACTCAATTCAAGATCCCTCTAACAGAGAGATCCCCCCTCAATACAGAGTTCCCATAACTCGCTCCCAAAAAGATCAATCCCCATTTATTCTTTTACTGCAAAGAACAATCTGAATGTCTTGAGCGCCGGAGCGGTTTTCGAACCTTTTGTAGGTTTTTCCCCCAAGAATCAGGAGCAGGAGCGAGGAACCATAGCTGGAACAGAAGGGCCAAAGCAGGAATCTGGGAGCACAACCCACTTAACAAAATAATAACCTTAACGGACGCTGTCAAGCATTCAAGTCCCTTATTTTCATGTTGATAACGGAAAAACTATTTTTTCGACATCAGCACATATGATTATGCCCGATACACTTTTCAAATTTATTGCACTTTTAGGGAGAAAGTATAAGACATTTGGTTCTGTATAATACATAATCAAATGTCTTGTAATGCATATACGAATATGTCCTAGACACTTTTCAAAATATTTACATTCTCGAGGGAAAAAGTATAGGACATTTTGTTGTGTACAGTAGATAAAGAAATGTCTCGTACTGTACATATAACTATGTCATTCCACCTCTCTAATTTCCTACTGATGTTAAGAAGCTTAACATCAATTTTGTTAACATCAACTAACGAATTACAAAGCAAACCCCATTTATTGAAAATTTCTTGAATTCTGTTGAAGTTTAACTTTACGTGAACACTCTTATATAGGTCAAAAAGCCTGCCTATTTATTATTTTAGGGATTGATTGAAATTTTAATATGTGAGCGAGAAGAGTCTGAAGAAAATGCAGGCCGGTCCCTGATATTTTGGTGGCCCGAAGCGCTTTATTAGAATGTGGCCCTCATAAGAGTTTGTGTAATATATACGAAATTATTTTTCAAAATGATATTTCACAAAAAGTACAAAATTGACGTGTGTATTGGCAAAAAATAGCATTGGGCCTTCCTTATGCTCCCACCCTCGCGTAACATAAGAGGAGTGCCTTCAGTAGCCTCTATGGTCTAGCAAGGAAGCCCACCGAAAGTCCAACACGCCTCGTAAGCCCAGAAAGTCTAAGCATGCTTACTCAAGCCCACGCTCCTGGCATGGAAGGATATGGTCTGCCATGACGATCACCCACGCTCCAGCTAGTTGTGCGTACACGTGGCCAAGTTGTTAGAGATTGAGTCACAATCCTAGCATTCTGCTACACGTTGGAGTCATGGTAGAAGATCGAGTCTTGCGCTACTTTAAAGGAGTAGTGGACCATTTCTACTGGCAACGAACAGACTAAGGTGGCGGGTATGGTAGGGCTACCCTTCCCTCTCAAGAGATTAACGGCTACGGACGCAGTCTAGTGGGATCCTACTATTGCGGATCTAACAAACCTGCGTCCCAAGAGCGGTTACTATCTTCTACACTCTATAAATAGGGGAAGCCTCACTCTTGGAAGGGGTTCGGATTCTGACTAAAAATCACCTAGCCTCTAGAAACCCTATTCTGATCACTTTATTCATCCTCTACTAAACTCCGGCTACGAATTACCTACTCCGACGAACCCCTGATCTAAGCTAGTCTAAACCAGAGGTTCCGGCTAGAAGTATCTACAAAATCATATCAAAACTTGGAGAGACTTTCTGTTTCTCTCATACCTCGTTAGTCTATCCTTCTGTAAGCAGAAGTCTACCCTTTCGCAAGTAGAGATCTACCCTTCCGCAAGCAGAATCCTACTCTTCCATAACCAGAAGTCTACTCTGCTAATCAAGTAGTCCAGAAGCTACCACAACTCATCATTCCGTAGAATCGAGCTCCGACCACTCTACGAGTCGTGCCACCCCGACACTACAATGACACTAACATCATTAGTAACTCTATCTTCGATCTATTTACTTTATTTTATCGAACTAAGTTACTGACTTGACCGTCGGAGGGTCCTTGGCCGACACCATCCCCGGTGCCCTCGGACTTCACAGTTGTGTTTCTCTTGTGCAGGTCTACAGGTTATTAGTAGCAGTTTCCTACCCTCACGTTAGTCTACCAGTAGCAATAGCCTACCAGTAGCGGTTTCCAGCCCCGACGTTTGCCTACCCATCTACCCGACTACCAGAATCGACCTTCTGCCCGTCAACCCGTCTATTTGAAGGCCCGAAGCCTAGTTGCTGGTGCCCACCTAACGATCTCTCTAACCATGTGACTTTCTACCCATCCACAACGTGTAAAATTTGGTATTTTACAAGGGTCGATTGGTGCTACTAGGATTTTGTAGTTGATTATTTAGTAATTTATAAGAACGGGGAAGGAACACATAAATGGTAGTTTTCGCATATTTCGCCCATGTTGCTCGTAAATGATGAACTACGAATGGGGGTGTATCTCTGAGTAAACAAAATATTAAGCTGAACCCTTGATTCTCCTGGTATTTAGGATTCAAGACAAATCCCTTAATAATGATAAAAATATGCGCACATAAAACAAGTAAAAAGGATCTTTAGATTTATCGTGCGGTTTCTTGACTAATCTTTCATTCGCACGAGTTATCTGTCTAACTCGGTGTTTATGATATCTAACATATTGCTTTACTTGATGATTTTTTGCATCATTGGAGCCAGAAAATAAAATAATACGTTACAAAGTTGTTAGAAAAAAAAAATATTTATATATCCATTTTAAAATGACTAATATATATGTATGGTTTTAGTTCTTCTTTTTGACATGGACTCTAAAGGTCAATACATTCAACACAACATAAATATGCTACGAATGAATAAGCTCAAACTTAATCATGAATTGAAAATGTATTATAAGAGACATCAACTAGATGGGCAATCATAAAGATCCTTAAGACTAGCAACCCTGAAAGTTAATGCTCCGTTTTATTTTATTTATACTTTTCGAAGATTACTTCAAGTTGATGTGTAACTAGATTTTTGGAATATATGATTTTAGTTTTTTTTTTGAATATTGGCTACAATGGTCATTACACGTCATTACAAAAGCATTGAGTACATCGATACGATGTGATAAGCACGATAGCTGCTGAATTACTACTGGCTTAAAGCCCGAAAAAATTAAATAGCCTAAAACTCACATAAATTACTTTATTTTTACCCAAGTTCAATATTCTTGGCTTTACACTTTCATGGGATCGAACCTAGGACCTTGGCGCAACGAAAAACTCTGAAAAGCTTTAGATCTTCGTCTAAAGACTATAGATACAAAACTAAAAAGATTTAAACTAAAATATTGAATTTTATTGATTAAACTGAATGAATAAAAAACTCCTAGATCCCCCTTTGTATAGCTTTAGGATTTCCTTAACCTAATCAAATTCAAATAGAAACTCTTAAGAAAACAAAACACTAGAATTCAAAAAAATAAGAAAATGCCTAAACTAAAAACATTCACTAAAAATAGTAAAAAAAAAACTACCAAGAGTCTGTTTTGAGGACCTAAACAATGGAACTTTACCCTCAAATTGGGCCACATGTGGTGAAGCCACATTAAATGAGTGGAAGGTTATTTCGCACCGTCCCTCAAAATTTTGTCCAATTCCGACACTCGTAGTTTCGGTTTTGCCCATTTTAGTCTGTCACCTTTATATTTGGCCACATCAATTTTTCATGTATTTTTCGGCCATTTCCTCTAAACCAGACATTCGTATTGCAAAGTAGATGCGCTTTCCAACTGGCTACCAGTTGTTGGCATATGATTTTAGTTATTAACAAATAATTGGAGATTAATAGTGGAGAAAAAGTAACATGGGTATGAGAGAGAGAAATGAGACGTGTGGATTTCGACTTGTTAGGAGAGTGGGACAGAGAGAAGATGAGAATGGTCCATGCGGTCACTCAGTTACCATTCACAAAAATAAAGATGTGGGCTCTCCATTATGTTTTTTCCTCATTGTTGGGGTCATACAATCAGTTTTTTCTCTTTGTACCCACCTACTAGGCATTGGCTTAAATTACACGAATTCTGATGGCGCCTAATAAAAATTGAGGGCCCTAAATTTGGTGGCCCAAAGCGAGGCTTTACTCGCTTTTGACCCAAGGCGGGCCTTGAGAAAATGTAAAAGGAACCGGACACCTTGACGTGGTTCCAGACCCTGACGAAGGTCTAGTAAACCAGAGCACTGCCGAAGAGGGTCCCTTTTCTTCTCCCGTGAGAGAAGAGAAGAAAAGCATGTGACCTTTTGGCTGAGAACCGTGGCAACTAGAGGTGGGAATTCTGCCCGGAAGCCCGAAACCCCATCCGGAACACCCGAGTCTGACATAAGAACGTTCAACTCGAAGCCCGACATGGGTAGTGAACGCCGACCCGCTTATAGTTGACGGGGCGGGTTTGGGCTTTATCCAAAAAACTCTTACCGACTCATATAGCCCGAACAATGGCCCCAATATTATTACCATTAGTAGCCCGTTATTAAACCTATATACATGCACCCCAATTATAGGTTTTCAATATAAAATGCTCAACCTTCCCTAAACCCTAGGGCCAGGTTTAGCGCGCGAGAATGAAATGTCATTCCCGGGAATCACATTCTCGTAATACGATTCCCGAGAATCAGATTATTATGATTTAATGTTTGGTTCGACCAGGGATAGGAATTTTATTCCTGATAGATTCCTAACTTGTTGTTTGGTTTGTATAGGAATATGAATGTAAATTTTACGAAAGTCCTGATATATCATTTTACTTAAACTACATAAATTATAGGTCAACTTTGTTATATATATTGTAATTAGTATTATCTACTCAAATTTATAGATATGAAATAGTAATGTAATACACTAATTTAAGTTGTATTTAAAGATTTATTTAGAATAAACAAGGTCTCGACAAATCTATTTTAAACGTTACGAAATCGATTTTTAATGAACAGAGAGCGAGAGAGAAGAAAAAAAGACTAGAGATATGGAGAGAGAGGAAGAGAGAAGGAGAGTTATGTTCGAGCGAGGGAGAGAGTGTGTGTTGTTATGGTGGTTGAAACCCTAGGTTTTTAATTTTTTAGTTAAAATATCATGAGAATGACGATTTTAATATTAGTCATTCTAATATTTTGTCAAGGATTATTTTGTCCATAAATATTAAATCAAATCATTCCCGCGAATGAGAATCACAAACCCACCCCCCTCCTTGGGTTTATTATTATCCCATTTGGGGGGAATTCCATTCCTCCACGAATAGGATTCCCCCTGCATTCTCGCGATCAAACAGTCGTCGGGAATGTGATTCTAAGGAATCACATTCCACTCCCACGCGATTCCCACGTGCCAAACATGGCCTAGTTGTTTCAGACTTCTCAATTCCACCGCCAAGATTCATAGTCATCCCTTTATATCCTTCAGTTGCCCTCTCTTTTTCTACCTTATCTCATTTTGAAGGAAAGTGGGGGAGTAAGAGGATCTACAAGGAAGAAGAAGAGATCTCTTGGATGTATACAACTATACATCACTTAGCTTTTTTGAGAATCATTAGGCCGAAATAGAGAGACAAAAGAAGAAGAAGATGGTATCATATTTCATGGAGTCGATTATTGTCGATTTGTCGCTCTCACTCTATATTTCTCTATATTGTATATATTTGTTATCTATTTATTGGGTTAGATTTGTGTTTTTAGATCAGTATTTCTCTTTCTCTTTACTTGTATTTTGTTGAAGCATTTTTCTATCTTTTTGTTTAGTTTTTTCTTCATCTTTTTTGTATGGGTTGTGGGTTATTTTCTTCATGTTTTGTTAGATTTTTTTTGTTTCTCTGTATTTATGTTTTGTTGAATAAACTTTTTATTTTTGTTATGAGTGCACCAGAAATCCGACCCGCCCGTTGTCCAAAATACCCGTCACGGCTAATACATATGGCAGGCTCTGTGTAAGAGACTTTGTTTTTTGTCCGACACAAGCTCGCCCGTTTAGTTCAATGGGCATTGAGTATAATCGCCCGAAACGCCCGAGGCCGGGTGGTTTCCCACCCCTAGTGGCAAGAATGAGAGAAACAAAAGTGGGTAATAAGCACCCTAAAAAAGATGGATAAAAGACCAAATCTTGGTTAAAAAACACATTGACTCTAAAGGTCCATTTGATACGTGTGAAAATATAGTAAGAAAATTAATTTTCCACCGTTTGATTAGGCATTTGGATGGGAAAATCAATTTCTCATGAGAAAAAAAGTGTGACAATGGTAGGGGTGGGAATTAGGCGGGTATGGGAACCCATGGGTAACGTGGTTTCGGGCTCGGGCGGGTTGGGTACTTAGGCTCTTTGACCACTCGGGAAAATCGGGCGGGCAAATTTTAATATTCTCGTGATCAAAGCTCGCCCATGCCCATTTACATAGTCGGGAAAATCGGGCTATGGGCAATCGAGGATCGGGTAACTCCTTTTTGTTGGGTGGCTAAGAGTTTTGAGTTACATGTGCGAAGTGCACGTGCTTTGAATCAACACTCAAAGATGAGTTCATGATAATGAGCTGCTACCTACAACATCTTATGAGAGCATTCCCCACCTTTATCAAGTATAAAAGGGCAGTGTGAGACTATTTATAAGAATTTGTCGGAAAGTTTACCTTTAATTGTTTAGTCTCACATCTTTGAGTTCATAAAAAATTGGTAAAGTGTTAAGTTTACATATAGGAGGAACCCATTCCTCACATCTCGAATTCCAAATTGAAAACGCAAATCATGAAAAAGCTAAACCCAAATTGAAAAGGCATGGGTTGAACAAATCGAAGCCCAAATTGAATCGATTGATTGTAGTAAATCGAAACCCAAATTGAAAATCGATTGGTGGAAGCAAATCGAAATCCAAATATGGGTTTAGCAGTGTTTTTTCAAATGATTTCCTACTCAAACAAACACAAAAAAATTGAATTTGTGGGAGAAAATCTTGGTTTTCTTTCCTATAAGAACAAAAAATGATTTTCACATCTACTTTTTTTTTTAATTAAAATCACAATTACATTCATAGTAAAATTGATCCACAATATTACATGGTATGAGAAATCTTATTCTTCTGAGAACTACATGAGAGTTACATAAGTAAAGTTCTACACAGAACCTTCGAATGTAAAGTGCCTCATGAAGGGAAAGGAATTAACAAGACACAAACTCAAAGAAAAAACCCTAAAGGTCGACAAAAAGATCCTGAAGATTGAGAATGAAAAGACCCTAGAGGTTGACAAAATTATTGTACTAAGACTAAAATTGCCCCCAACCGAGAGAACCACCGCCGCCATTACCGGGAAATCGCCGCCACCACTGAAAGAGTCGCCACCACCACGAGGAAAACCACCATCACTACCAGGAAACCACCATGATCCATTCCACAAACCACCACCATTTCATACCACAAACCAGTCCCCACCATCCCCATTGAAACCACTGGAATCCACCTAAACACTACCTCAAGCCACCACCATCTTTTGACGAGGACCAATATCAACATCGCCAATTGAACTCTACTGTGTGTTTTTTCTTACGTTAGAGATTTGCTCCCTTATATAAGAGCATCCTGAACTCTGTTGAAAACTAAGCGCTAATTCCAGTAGAATACTTTGGATCCCGCCAGGGAATAATTGTATCTTCTTGCCTGCGATAAATATCATCTGTTATAATGCGTTGTGAAAGTAGAGTTTCATTGTCTTCTTCATCATAAGCAAAATAGTCCAAGATCTTCTGATCTCTCCAAGTAACCAATAGTAACATGCCCTGTTCCACAATCATCCCATTTTCCATCCTCATTCGAATAGTAAACCTTCACACGTTGCATAGAAGTCTCAGAAGCCTCCACCAGAATACACCACGACCACCATCTCTTCAAGAATACAACGACCACCACACCGATTTGGGACCCTAGAAACTATTAATGGAGGGAAAACAAACTACAAAGGAAAGATAAGGGTGCCTCTATAGGCGCCTCCCCTAATTGCTGTAGGGGCCTCCCTCTGTTGGCGCCTCCCATACAGAGGGTTTTAACATCAATTTAGTGTGTGTAGTAATGAACAGAGACAAATCCAAAAAGCACTTATAAGAATTATCATAACATCAATTATTTCGATACCTGGTTCTAGGGTTTTAGCATTTGAAATATCACTAATTAATATTTGATCTCTTCAAATGATAGATCAATCACTTATTCTGATCTATTCAAACCACTAATCTCAAATTTGTTTGATCTTTCTTTCAAGAACAATAAGCATTTTAGATGGATCGCCCATTTCTGGAAGTAGAAAGAGAAAGAAAAGTATGAAAAAAGAAAATAAGAAGAGGTGCGGGAGGAGCCTTTTGGTACGATAAGGGAGGCGCCAACAGAGGGAGGCCCCTACAGCAATTAGGGGAGGCGCCTATAGAGGCACCCGAAAGATAAAAGGGTTCGTGGGAAGGGAAAGTATTGCCTTTAAATTTCCCAAAACAAAAATAAATAGGAAGATCCTAATATCCCATCCAAAGTTTGTCAAAAGAAACTTACCGCCTCTACGTTTGAAAAGTGGCGGGGGGTTTTT
>BEHA01004687.1:3770-35955 GCA_002897215.1 Eschscholzia californica subsp. californica
GGTCTCGGTCTCGGTCTTGGTCTAGGTCTAGGTCTTGGTCTTGGTCTTGGTCTTGGTCTTGGTCTTGGTCTACCAGAGAAATGCCCTAATTTTTTCTCTGACTTTTTCCTCCCTTACTGGCTAGTGGAAAGAGTCCACTACTGACTTATTCTTCCACTACTGGCTAGTGGAAAGAGTCCACTTCCTTAAGTTTCTCAGTCCTATTCTTCCTCTACTGGCTATTTTTTCTCCACCGTTGGATCAAAACTACCCAAGTCTTATGATCTAAATTCGTACTCTATAAATAGGGATAAACTCCCAGAAGGAAAGACACAGAAAAGTATTTCGTCTTCTATCTCTCTCTCTCCAACAGTTCTCTGTTTTCTTTCTCTGTTTCGAATTCTGTCAAGATCAGTAGATCAAAATCGAAGTTTGCTTCTTCAATTTTGATAAGGAATAGTTGAATCCTAGGGGACTACGTTCGCAGACTGCAAAGCAATACCTAATTCTACGGTAGCAGGGGCGTTTAAAGTCTTCAGGAAAGCGAGTCCAACTTGTGCCTCTATTCCACCTTTACTTTACTACAGTTTATTGCAGGTTCATTCTTTCTGGTTGGTTCGATTAACACTTGATTTCAGCACTGCAAAAAGATAAGTCACTTATTTTGTTCACTGTTTATTGCTCATTAATATTTTCCTTTTCCAATTCGATTTTTTAATACTATTTTGATAACATATGTCACTTTGATAAACTCTGGTAATTTTTCCATTACCTTTATCTGGATATAAGCATATTAAGCTCTGAAAAATATTAATATCTCGAGGTAGCAAGTTTTCTTTATAATGATTCCAAATGAGAAAAACTCGATCATTTTCAAGTATTTTACGACATTAAATATAGGGCTTCCTCCCCCTAATGTCGATAGATTTTCGTCTTATTTATGAGCACATACTTCAAGGATGTGACAAAGACGAAGGAAAAATCAATTGCTTTAGGCAAATTTGATTTTTTTTTTTCATATCATATTTTTCGTTGGACAAAAGTTTATATCTGATCACAGCTTCAGGTGTGAGCAATTTGTTATAATATCACAACTTCAGGTGTGATTAATTACATGTGAGATATATCATCTTCATGTGATTTTATTTTATTTATTAAATCCATCATCACTTTCTTTTAGGGTATACAACTTCAGGTGTAATTTGAAAGCGAATATCATCACCGTCCAAAGATGCGAAAAAATATCATCACCACTTGCAATGCAAGTGCAACCAAAACTTTGATATCACATTCTCCTTAAAACAATTTCGTAAAATTTGGTTGTCTTCTACCATGAAGAACTTTGTCAAATTTAATCAAACTATATGTTCGTATAGTAAAATGAGATTTTCAATTTTGTCACTCTATTTTCAATATGAACTCGGTGTAAGATTTACTTATCACCGTTTAATTATAATCCTTTAATAACCAATGGAAAATAATTTCAGTACTGAAAAATTAGCATTTGTCATTCTTCAGGAATGCGCAAATAAATTTCTTTTCCCAAGGGTTTACCCTTTTGGGTGACAATTTACCAACTCATAAGGGATATATGTTTTCATCCTTTGAGATTTTTTTTACTCTAGTAATTATTTTAGAATTTTCTAGATTTGAAGAAGTATATACGCCAAACTTCAGGTTTGGCAATCTCATATACAAATAGACGTTCCAATTTGATCTTAGCCAAAATTTAATGGTTAAATTTCTTCTTTGGAAAAATCTTCATTTACAGATCAAAATATACTCTTACGATACATTCATACAAAATGAAACATTAGCTATGAGAGTAATACCAATTTATTTTAGATGCATAATTTACCTTGACCTTACCATTGAATAGATTGCATTGACATTCATATTAGTTTGAAATACCAACATTTTCACCATTATCATCTACTTAATTCTAATATTCTTTAGATATGATTCACTATGCCTCAACAATCACAAAATCAATGGTTAGAGATAAGTAAAAATAATAAGTTTGAAACTTTAACAAAGAAAACCCACATACCTTTTAACTTACCAATTACAATTGATCAAACTTACCCATATTTTATTTGTTTGTACCTTGATCAAGTATTTGATAATTTCTTCTTCCCTTTGGCATAGAGCAAATCGTGCTGATAACGTGTTGTGAAAAATAAAGGAGGTAGGGAAGAAGAAAGATAATGGAAATATAGACCAAGAGATAGAGACAAGAAGAACTTGATTTGTATTCATATGTTTGTAGATGATTTCTCTACTTTGATATATTGGTATATTAGGTACATTGGTTCACTAGTTTGGTACATCTTATTCACTAACAAGAAAGCTCTTTATATAGGCCTCTTGATGAGTTATAAAACTAATACAAGAGTTACATATAATCAATGGTGTTTGAATACAAATAATGGTGGAGAACTTATGGTGGTGGGAGTTACCAAAGTGTGGTGGTCATCCACCATAAATCAAAGATTTATAACACTCTAGTAATTTATGTGACATCTGAAGTTGAAAAGCTAGAGTTCTAGCTTCTAAAATCTGGCAACCGAATTTTCCATTCTAAGCTCCCTCTATTCAAATCAAGACAATACATCTTGATTTCTCACTACTGATCTCATGAGTTTTTATTTTCCAAGGAAGTTTGGTAAAAAGCATATCTAAAATCCTAATTGTTTGCCCCTAAAACTATGAGTTTCAGATCGAAATCAAAATCTTCGCTCTGTCAAACTTCCATGGTTGCTGGAAAAAAAAAAGTATTATTACCACTATCAAGCCATTTTTGAATACTAGATTGATCATAAGCAACTCCATTACAGAGACTAACAGAAGATATCATCACGCCTAAAGAGATCAGGTATTTCAAGATACTCGGAATGGTGATGAATAATCATAGAGCTCAATTTATTGTTAGGTTAATCCCACATTGGTTGTGGAAGGGGCACGGGGTGTGTGTGGGATTAACCTAAAGATCATCAATCATCTCAACCACCAGAGCGAATAGATAAACTGGCAATCTAAGGTCCATGCTACATCTATCAAGAAACTTCTCCCGCAATTTCAAAGCATCATTTTCTCTCATATCCCTCGCAAACGAAATGATATAGTAGATATTTTGGCTAAATGGGCAAGGATTCATATAGTAATTCTACTTGGACTATTATTCCCTCTGTATTTAGTCATAAATATTATAATAACTCTTTAATGGATTAATTTATGACACTTTCAACAACAAAAGAAAGAGTGAATGGTTCAGTCGGCCCGTACAAAAGGGAGATAAGTTTAGATTTTTGATCTGCACTGTTGATACATTTCAACAGTCCAGATAAAAAAAACACCAAGGACGTAAGTGTAAGTTATGATATGGTGAAAGACCGAACCGCAAACGCCCAACTTAGACCCTAGGCAGTGTATGACGGAAAATTCATTACTCATGCATATAAATAACAAAACATAAATAATGAAATTAACCCAAGATCTCTATTTGATGAATTAAAGAGATGTAAAAGGTTTTAGGTACTTACTCGAATCCATTGCTTCAGATACTTGAAGATACAGTAGATTTCCTTGTTACCCCTAAGATTTGGACAAAATCTTCTAAACCTTGAGAATGGACGTTGTTTCTGATTTCTCAAAAAAGGGAGTTGGGAAAATCACGTCTCTATTCTCTGGTTTAGGGATTTGCCCTGAATAATACGGGAACTGCCTAGGTAGTTACTAGCACTTACCCAAGTAATTATTAAAGAGCCCATTATTCTTTGATAATTACTTTTGAGGGCTCCACACATGACATATTGCTAATACGCTCCCCACACTTCAAACTGATATTTTATGGTCCATAATGTATAAATAAATTAGATCACATTTTGGGACCCTTAAGTGAAATAACATGTATTATGTCATTAATACATATATTAGTCCACATTAGTCATTAGTATTAAAAATACTAACAATCTCCCACTTGGACTTTATATGTTTTCCGAATTTCATAATACAAGAACCTTAGTGTGCACAAAAATTGTTATTTCACGACTTCAAATATCACGTACAATCTGGTTCATTAACCACATTAGCAAGGGATCAAAACGGCGTTCGTCGCATTAGTTCATGACTAAACCTTTAATGGTCACATTACTAACGTAATTAACAACATAGATCAAGTGTGGATGTGTAGCATGGAAATTGCATGCAATTGTGATCTAAAACATGTCTATTTCCAACTAATCCAGTGACTCCACAGAGTCCAACTTTCTCCCAATGATGTCCTCAATAGAAAGTTGATATCCTTATGTTCAGAGTACCAAATATAATACATAATTTCTGAAACTACGTAAGGTCAATACAAGAAACCAAACATTTCCAATGAGCACAACCAAATGGATCCAAAAAATTAAGACAACCAACTCCCACTAATCAATGGGATCCTAGAATCCCGATATAAACCACATACTTGCTGAAAAACTTTAGGCGGTAAATCTTTAGTGAGTGGTTCACCATATTGGAGTTTGTGTCAATGTGCTCAATGGATACCAAAAGACTCTGAACGTTACCTTTTACCGCAAGGTACTACATACCAATGTATTTAGACTTTGAAAAGCTTTTGTTGTTATTTAAGTACAACTCAGCTGCCTAATCGTCATGTTAGATCCTCATTGGTCGTTTTGCGTATCCGACCACATTCTAACTTAAAGACAAAATTTCAAAGCCAAATTGCATGATTGATGCTTGAAAGCATGTTAAGAACTCTGCTTTCATGGTCGAGAAGGTCATAGGGATTGTTTTACACTTTCCAGTAATTAAGCCTTTCAACCACCACAAAATGTAACCTGATCTGGATTTCTTATGATAAAGATATCCAACAAATCCGTATCGGAGCAACATATGATCTCTCTATGATCGGTTCTCCTCAAAAGTGAGCATGTAATCTTTCGCTCTTTTGCAGTTATCACATAACCCGTTGGATGACCTTTCAACGGTCTAGGCTTGGGTTACTTGGATATCTACCCAACATTCCTTCAACAAGTGTCAAATCCAAACATGTACAAACTTGTGCATGCATGAGACTTCCAACCACAGACGAGTTTGGGATTGTCTCAGTTTCTTACTCAAGATCGAACTTCACAAGTTGGAGCAAACTAAACTTGCCATCATTATTCACTGACGTATCTCCTAGCGAATATTTCTGGATGCCATAGAGAAATTTACGATATAGGCCTTTTGGGAAAGACCAAGAGTGTCCTTAGGGTGATCTTGGTCTATCTGGATACCCAAAACATAAGAAGCATTTCCAAGGTCTTTCATTTTAAATTCGCTTGAGAGAAAGCCCTTGGTCTAATGCTACAATCCTATATCAGTGTTTGCTAGTAGAACCACACCTACATATAGTTCTAGGATCATAAATCCACTCCCACTGATCTTGAGATATATGCACTGATCGATGATATTTTCCTCATAGAACCGAAAGAGGAATGACCTCATCAAAATTTTGGTACAATTTATTTGACTTAAAGAACACTTCGTAAAGTCAGGCGAGAATACCTCTTCGAAGTTTAATCCTCCCTTATGAGTAAAGTCATTGACGACTAGACGTGCTTTATATCTTTCGATGTTACCTTTTGAGTCTTTTTGGTTTCGTAAATTCATTTACTACCAATTGATCTCACCCTAGAGGTAACTCGACAAGATCCTAATGTTAATGTCGTCCATAGACTTCAACTCTCCTTTCATGACCTCAATCCAGTCATCAAATTTTTGAGCTCATTTTGACTTCACTAGGAGAAGTTAAATACTTCAAACCTTAAGTCATAATTGTGCTCATTAAGATAGACAACAAAGTCATAGTGGATCTTCTAAGTGTTTCCTTAATTCAAGGTCGTTAATGTCAACCATAATCTCTCTAGCTATTCCTCTGTTTCTTTTAGAGGTTCTTTATTAACTAGTACGAGAAAAGGTTGTTCACTAAATGTGGGATTAACCAACATGGTTGTATCTGATTAAATACTTTAATTCACAGGCTGAACAATAATTGTATCAAAAAAATTTAGTTATTGTCAGTCGTGACTTTAAGACGAATATTTGCATACTCATCTTCAAACACAATCTCTTTATTTTGATTACTCCCACTGTAATTAACATCCTCGACGAACATGAGTTTCTTGATTAAAAGAAGGGTTGTTTGAGCGATCAAACTGCTTCCAGTAAAGGTGTTCCTAATGCCATGAGTCATTATTGAAGCAGACAAGACAATGTTTGTCATTCCACGATACCTAAGGGAATGAACCCCAAATATCTTTGCCTGACTCCACATTCGCCTTTATGGTGTTTGATTATATATCTTTAATCAATTTAAGTACTATAATCCACAATATCAGAATTTAAAGAAACACTAAATGATCTATTTCAATTGAACAATTAAAACCAAATTTGTCCAAAAGGAAATAGAAAATTAGTTCCGTCTGAATGACGGTACATGAAAAGTTTCTTCTAAATTCAAATAACAATCAGTACATAATTGAACAACAAATAAAACAAACACCGATTGCTTCCACTGCAAGGTTGTTCTACAGCCCACAAAGATGTATCTTTCGCCATCAATCGGCTTTCAATAGTGGAGGCAAACCTTTCTTAGCACGCCAAGCGGCGTATTCATAACACATTTTCTTCACGATACCAGTCCTTTTGCAAAAGAAACAGGAATGCCTTGAATCCAAATTTCTTTTGCCTTTGGCTTGTGAAGTTATTGTGTTTGCTATACCTTTATCCTTCTTTTGCTTATCCAGCCTTTTTACTCCTGAAGTTGATGCTAGGTGAGCACTTTCTGTCTTTTCCTGGTTAATCTTATCTTCTTCCTGAACACAATGTGCAATGAGCTCATTCAAGCTCCACTTCTCCTTTTGAGAATTTTAGGAGATCTTAAGTGTGTTATACTGAACAGGAAGAGATATGAGGACCAAATGAACAAGTATGTCTTCAGACAATACAAGTCTTAGTTCCCTGAGTTTGGTCACCAGGTTAGACATATTCATAATGTACTCCCGTATGTTCCCCTTACCGTTATACTGCATGGTGACAAGCTTAGATAATGCAGTGCTTGTCTCCACTTTCCCACTCGCTGAAAAGCGATCAGAGAGTTGCTTGAGGAACTCCTTAGCACTCGCCTTAGTCAGTCCACTGCTTATCGAGTCTGGAATTGAGTTTTGCATGATCATCAGGCTCATCCGATCAGATCTCTCCCATTTTTCCATAGCAACCTTCTGTTCAGTAGTACTTAAGCTGGACAGAGGCATTGGGCGATCCATCCTAAGAGCAATGTCAAGATCCATGCAACCAAGCACAGTCATCACGTGCTTCTTCCATTTCTTAAAGTTAATGCCGTTAAGCACCGGAATGTTGTTTATGTTGGCAGATATAGATGATACTAAATACAAAAGACAATAAAACACACATGCTCATATTAGAGTTTAATAAAATCATGCATAAAAATTAGCAATTAACCAAATATTGCAATTTGTGGGCCCATTTCAAGATATCAAGTGTAACATTACTATCTAGTCTTTGGGCAGAGATAATAACTTACTAGTGATACTCTCTGATATTGATACAAGATCTGCCAAGTGTTGTGCCTTTCTTTGGACCGACACAATACTCGCATGACACCTAAATATATCACATATCTTAGTCATAAGGCAATTTAAGGCTTCCCTTAGACCTGTCAAAGTAACTTTCCTTTGGGCCGATCACTTCACATGGACTAAGACATGTTTATCTACACCAACTATGGTATTTTACCCGACAGAGGTCACTTTGGCGACATGTCAGTTCAATCCCATAATTAATGCAATAACCATCTAAGTTCTTGACAAAAATTAAAATCATAATATTTTGTGCAAGATTAATCAATAGCCTAACCTTATGTTTAATGATTTTTGACATATAATCACTTAATCATGTTTCTTATTACTTATTAAGCATATATCAACATAGATATTATATCCACTAAAGGTTGATAATCCAAAGTACACATATGCATGAAATCATCGTCAAATTACCATAATTAACGATAAACCAAAAATCATATGTGCATTATTTAGTAGTAGAAACATGTTGTGGTGCCTTCAAACACCCAATTAAGGCACTCAACAATAACTCACAATTCATGCATTACAAATAAAACAAGTGCATTGACGTGAGATACATACATTACTCCAAAATGAGTAATTGGAAGTCTACAAGTGCCCAAATATGATGTTGTATGCATCCAAGATTTCTGTTATGAGCACCCAAACTAACTGCTAAAGGCACCCGAAACGATCAGCACCAGGTGTTACAGGCGCCCCAAAAACTATAGGCACCCTACAATTGCTATAGGCACCCAACTTGTGGGATAAATCCACACAACACTCTATTGCTATAGGCACCTTGTGAATACTATAGGCACCCTGTGAATACTATAGGCACCATGCGAATGCTATAGGCACCCAACCGGTGCTGTTGGCACCCGCCAACGCTATATACACCCCTGTTGCTCTAGGCATCCTCGGTAATTGCTATGGGCGCCCACACTAGAAACTACTTTATTTATTGTCTGATATATATGTATGATAACGTTTAATACCTCCAGTATCTAAAACAATTGTAATGGTATCAAAATTTCTCTAAACAAATTTGATTTAGTGAAAAAATCATGTTAGGAGGAATTAATTGAACCCAATTATCTCTCTAAACAACCGAATAAGAGAGATTATGGAATGGAGAAATTAAAACCTAATCAATATTTCTCTGACCCTAAAAATTTGAACCCAAAATAGTTGACAGAATCTTAAAAAAAAAAAACAAAATTATACTAACCAATATTTTCTCTGTAAAGAACCTAATCAGAGAAATAAAACTTAAAATTGGTTATATATAATCTACCTAAAATATCTGTTAACTAATTAAATATTCAACGAAGAAATAATGGGAGAGGAAATTAAGGAAATAATAACTACTTATATTTTATCTCTCCCAACAGAAACCTAAGAAGATAATCCAACAGAGAATTTATAAGATATCATCTACCCAAATATCTCTCAACTACCCAAATATTCAAACAGAGAGAGAGATTAGGGGACCCAAATAATATTCAAACAGAGAGAGAGATTAGGGGAGAGGAATAGGGGGGAAATAACTACATCACTATTATTCCTCCCTAACCAACGGAATCACACAGAAGATAGCATTCAAGATCTTTATTATTATAATAAAATAAAGGTAGTTACTGATATTCCTTAAATCTCCCAACTATTTGCAGAAACTAACAGATTTAGGGATAATCTAAAAGCAAAACATTTTCTTACGAAATATTTTAAACATCACAAACATGGTGAATAGAACACATAAAATCATCTCAAAATTCATACAAATAGTGGCTCTGATACCACTTGACGGAAAATTCATTACTCATGCATATAAATAACAAAACATAAATAATGAAATTAACCCAAGATCTCTATTTGATGAATTAAAGAGATGTAAAAGGTTTTAGGTACTTACTCGAATCCATTGCTTCAGATACTTGAAGATACAGTAGATTTCCTTGTTACCCCTAAGCTTTGGACAAAATCTTCTAAACCTTGAGAATGGACGTTGTTTCTGATTTCTCAAAAAAGGGAGTTGGGAAAATCACGTCTCTATTCTCTGGTTTAGGGATTTGCCCTGAATAATACGGGAACTGCCTAGGTAGTTACTAGCACTTACCCAAGTAATTATTAAAGAGCCCATTATTCTTTGATAATTACTTTTGAGGGCTCTACACATGACATATTGCTAATACGCTCCCCACACTTCAAACTGATATTTTATGGTCCATAATGTATAAATAAATTAGATCACATTTTGGGACCCTTAAGTGAAATAACATGTATTATGTAATTAATACATATATTAGTCCACATTAGTCATTAGTATTAAAAATACTAACAGTGTAAACGTGGATACCCAGCAACAAATGTCAGAAACAATTTTTTAGGTCTACTGTATGTCTAAAAGTTTCGCCTCCTATATTTCACTTGAAATAATGACATGATAACTTACATCCACACATAAATTAATAAAGGATTCTTTATTAAGAATCACCACAATAGTGAATTTGATTCGTTACGTTGGTCAAACATAGTTAAATGAATAAAATTCTAGGATCGAACTCAGATATACAGAGTAATTTAAAGTTTCCTACTTTACTCTCAAATGCATTTTTTAGTTGATTGAAAATTAAAAAAGAACACTGCTAATAAGTCCGGGAAGAAACAAGAGACTTTGGTGTGCTTTTCGTTATTATTTCTTGGAAAAATGGTCATTTTGATCAAAACATCAGACATAATTGGAAAAAACAAAACAGTAACATCTTAAAATAACCAAAATTATCATGTTTATTATGTGCACTTCATACTTATGTGTTAAATAATATTTATAACAAAAATGGCGGTATGCCGGCCGATCTCCCGGCTGAATCTCGACCAAGTGACGTGGTCGGGCCAGATTTAGAGAGAGTGAAAAACACTCTCTCTTTAAATCTGGACCAGCCACATCTCTCGGTCGGGATTCAGCCGAGAGATTGGCCAGGCATACCATCAGCGTTGTATTTATAATATCAATCAGGTCATTTTATAATTAGTTATTTCCTATTTGACCCCCTACTTTGTGACCAGCTTCCTTTTTGACCCCCTATTTTTCATAAATTCAAATTTGGCCCTCTATTTATATGTAAATGACGTAACTATCCTTCCTAATTTCAAAATAAAAATATTAAAATAAAAATATTTCCACCTCACCTCTCTCTCCTTTTTGGGTTGTATATTTAGCTTGTTTCGATTTTGAAATTAATTTTTTTTAAATATTTTTATTTTTGAAATTAGAAAGGGTAGTTACGTCATTTACATGAAAAATAGGGGGCCAAAAAGGAAGTTGGTCACCAAATAGGGGGCCAAATAGAAAATAACTCTTTTGTAATTTCTCATTCCAAAAATACTCCCACGCCAAAAATTCTTTTTCTTCTAATGTTTCATCTTTTTCTTCCTCTTCTTCTTCGTCCAAATTTTATAATTAATGGAGGAAAATCTAATTCTTCATCTTGTTTTCTCTCTCTCTCTCTCCCTCTTTATCTCTCAATCTCTATGTCACCCTGTCTTTACGTTTTTATTTTTTCTGTTTCTCTGTTTCTTTGTCTTTGTGTTGGTATAGTCCCACATTTGTTGTCAGAAGGGGCAGTGGTCACTTTATAGTGTGAGGGAAAGCCTACCCCTGAACTAACTTTTTGGGTGAGGTAGTTCCAAAACCACCTTTTTTTGTTGTTGAGACAGTTCCAAAACCACTTGAGGCCTCGAGGGTCAGTGAAACACTATGACCATACATTTTTTTTTTGAAGTTTACCTTTTCCACGTCTAGCTTTGAAACAAATTCGGCTTTTTAACATAACCCAAGATTACCAAAGTCTTCAGGTCCCATGGGGAAATACTCTTTTAGGTCCAATGTTGTGAAGGGAAAGATTGTTAGAGTAATAAAACGTTGGTTGTGGAGGGGTGTTGGTCACTTCATAAGTGTGAAGGAAAACCTCACCCTTGACCTAACCTTTGAGGGGACAGAGGCCCCAAGACAACTTCGCTGCGAAGAAGGGCAAAGACCACACCTTTAACACGCGGTTGCTGAATTAGTCAGAAAATCTTTTCGATTTAGCATCAACAAAAGGGTTCATTAATCTTGTTGATTTAATGCAAATGCCTTTTCGTTTTTAAGGTTTTTAGAACTAAAGCATTTTTAAGTGCAAATATCTGACTTGAAAGGTTAATCACTGAGTAAGAACGAAGAAGAAATAGTTTGTCTGAAAATATTGTAGGAATCTCCTCTATTGTTTGATTTAATAGTTTTTACATATTTTTATCCGATTTTTCTTTAACCTCGAAATACTATTAAAAGAATATGAATAGGTTTTGTGTGAGGAAAACCATTAACCTCCCTTGTATATTTATACTGTTAACAGTTTACATAAATATGTTATTTACATAGATAGATATACACAAGAGATGAAAGAGAATACAGAGTAAGAAATAATATGTACAATACAATATATTGAAAAATATCGAGTCCAATCTCATCCAAAATCCTCAGTCAATTATTTCCCGAATCTGACTATTATTACCGTTATTAACTATCTACTTTTTTTCATTTTAATTTGATGTTGTATTTCCATGGCACTGAGGCAGAAATTAAGACAAATTCGTACTTAGCAAGATTTAAGTGGTCATTTAAATTCCCTAGACGGAGAGATGGAGTTGCCTACTGGTGCTGCCGAAGTGCTGAGTTGAGAAGAAGACTTTTGTCTAGGGTTTTTCTTTTTTGTTGACTAGGGTCGTTGAACTGTTGAAGACTTGAAGAGTTTAAGACTTAATAAAAACGTTTCTTTTCTTTTTGTCCCTTTAGATGAATCTTAAGGTTGGTTTCAAACTCGAATCGGATCGGATTATTTCGGTTACAGATATGGTTACATCCGACTCCGGAACCGTATCAGCAAAATATCCGACAAGGTATCCGATATTCGAATTGTCGGATAATTTTAGTACGGATGCGGATCGGATTCGAATTTCGGACTGCCATTTACAGGTTTATTACTAGATAGCCCCATTTCCTACTCGAAAATGGAAGTCATAGAATCCAACTAAAAGTAGTGGATGATGCTCAACACTTGGATCAAACTCAGATGAACTCAACCTATCCTACTAACAAGATATTGCTATATTGAAATTGAAATATTTGTATGTACAATACGTACCTTAAGATTCGTACAATATTTTTCCAACCATATGTGGCAAACAAATACCCGTTGAATTGAATTGATTAAGCAAGATATGTACATCTTTCAACAAAAAAAAAAAGCAAGATATGTAGATTTGATGTTTGATGGTGCACAAAAGGTCATAAATTCAAAGAAGCGGATTTCTTAACATAAGGGTGTACATGTCCAGTAGCGTGTTTATAGACCCATTCTATTGAAATTGGGATGTCACTATCAAAAGAGAACCTAGTCGTTCCAAATATTAGGAATCTACAACCAGTACCTTCTCATACCCTTGTATGTTTTCACATTTCTATAGGTCATAAACTCCAAAAATATGCTCAATCCAAATACTGCAATGAAATTACTTATTATTAATGGGTGAATGTTGTTTTGTACTCTTTCGAACAAAACACAGTATTACCACGGAATTTCAAGGCCAAATTACTGGTAAGGTATCCTTGTCCACATATTTGAACTCTAAGCTTTAAAAGGATTACACAGGTTTACCGGGACTGCAATGTGAAGAAACTGAAGGATAGTCCTCAAGCTTGATAAACGTCGGGAAGCTGAAGACCAACACTTGCAGCAGATTTCCTTAGTGTCCTCGTCACTTCATCTGATCTATCCACAGCTATATTGTAAGAGAAGAGCAGTTCCTACACCATCATTTACAAGTTCGAGTTTAGTTCAGGTTTTAACATTATACATAAGAGAACACGAAATGGACGGCCAAGTTAATACAACAATGGAAGTCAACATCATTCAAATAGCTTCAAACCTCTACTAAAAAGGTAGAGATTTTGGATATTTGATGGCTTCCTCCTAGTAGTTCATGAAAGGGTCTATTAATCTCTCTACCAATTATTAATGGAATATTCGGTTTACAATTCTTATTGTCTGAATCTGACTCCTTTCATCCTAATTTCACAACTCCCTTCATGCTACCCACCCTATATACCAAATGAGACAAATTTGCGTATGATTTTTTCTCCCTAATTGTCTAAATCTAACTAGATCAATTCAGACCTCGACTCAATCCGGACCTGATTTGGAAAAAAAAAAAAACAATCACTACCTCAATACCTCAGTAAAGTCCTATAGATTGATTTTGATTAAAACACCACTCCTAATATGATTGGTCAATGTGAATATATGAATTTAAAAAACATCTAATAAACTTTTGATGAGATCAAGATAAAATCTTTTTAGTACTTTGTAGTTCTACTACTTGAATGGAAAAAAAAAAGTACCTTGTGATGGTGAATGCTACTGATCATGTAAGTGTAATTGGAAGCAAGGGTGAGTTTTGATGGAAGAGAAGATGGGTCTTGTGATGTTTTCCTGAACTCATGGCTTATGAAATCTGTAAAATGTTTCTTACTGTCTTCACTTCCAATGTGTTTCTTCACAGCTTTCAGTAAGTTCCTATAAACCCTAATTGTTTCCAACCCCATTTCCAATCTTTTCTTCTCAAGTTCTTTCTCTACTACTATCCTCTTCAAAACCCTAAAAGCATATCGAATTAAATAGAGAATCTGATAGAAATCACAAATTTGGTTCGAACTGATTAAAGAAAAAACCTAAAAAGCAGGGGAGTACCTGGGGAATTCGATTTAGTAAGGTCGCGGACAGTTCTGTGAGGAACGGAAGCCAGCAGTTGGGGCAGGAAAGACTCCCTCTGGGAAGTTCTAAAGACACCTTCAATGTGATGGTCGTCTCCTGCAAGATGATCGAATGAATGGTTAAAATTGATAGAAGAAGTAGCTTTCGTTGCATAAAAGGAGTAAAGTTCCTTCAATGCCGTGTGAACCCGAGTAGTGTGGACAGTATGCTCACAGCCATAAATCTCACTGAACACAAACTCCACAAATCTAAATTTATATCGAGAATCAATAATAGTCCCAATACTCATCATCAAGCTACATGTCTTACAATATTTATCAAAGTTTTCTTTCATCTTGGTAGCCATATGACAAACAAAGTCATGATCACTCTTTAACCATTCCATGATGCTCATGTTCACTTGTAAAGTACCCTTGAAATTAAGAGGCACAAATGTAACATCAATAAGGTTTTATCATATACAAAGTTTACTTGAAATTAAGAGGCAGCAGTGAAAACCAAAGCTTAATTTAACTAAATTCTAGGAGTGGTATATATATGTAAGTATGAATGAGGGCAAAGATGAATCAATTAGGGAAAAATATGTTTATGATATCTGGATCTTTCTTCTATTTAAGCATAGCAGGAGCTAATTATCTAAGCACTTTTCTGATTTTTATCGTTCATCGAACAACCGAAGGATCGTCGACAGGAAACTGGTTGGTTGAGGATCTTAATAAAGGAAAATTGGATTATTTTTACTATATGATTGCTGGTTTAGGAGTATTAAACTTTGGGTATTTCTTGATTTATGCGAAATGGTATAGATACGAAGATACCATGATTCAGATGGCCATGGAAACAAAGGTATTATCTCTGACTAGCTTGAAGGATAACAACAACAAAAGTGTTCCTAAAATTAGCCTATATACATTGATCTGAATCTAAAAATTTTGGGCCAACAACAACATAAGACCATCATCAAAAGAATTGGGTTTGGCCATGTGGTAGAACACCTAAAACCCTCATTGTCTTCCTCAAAATCAAATGAAATCTCAAATCTGCTTGAAAAATGATGAAAACCAAGAGCAACCCAATGTCATAAACAACACAATTAACTCAACTTTTGGTCTGAAAAGTCAGATCCTAAAACAATGAGTTTCATGATGAAAGCTGAAAGCTACTAGTATAGATGAAAGCTCACATTGATAAAATAAAGAAGACATGCTTATTTAGTTCAAAATATGGAAACCCCAGAATCAGTATTTCAGCAACCAGTGATTTTTCTGAATCAAGAAACCAAAACAAACCCAGAAATTCATTCTGGTCGTTTTCAAGTTTTGTGTTGTCTTTAGAAGTTGCTGTCTTGAAAGAGCTTATTTAGTTCACATGGGATGGAGTACAAGAGAGAGAGAGAGAGTACCTGGTGGGGGAAACCGCCGTTAGTTCATCGAGCATTCAGTAATTCCCATCAATTTCCTTCTCAAATCGTCGACTGGTAGGGGATTGGGGATTGCTGGATAAACTTTCGATCGAGAGAGTTTGCTGGTTCGTTCATGGGTGGAGAAGGCAGAAGGGTTAGAGGGATATAAGCGCCCTGGGTTTCAATCGAAGGCGCCTTATTTTTCTGTAATAAGCTGGTTGTTGAAAGTGGTTATTTAGTAAATGGGCAATTGAGCCATTTTCCATGAACTAACGGTGGATTTCCGTTAAATCTATCGAAAGGTGGGGTTTTAGTAATTACCAATAAAAGGTAGGGGTTTTAGTAATCAGCTTATTAAAACCCGGGGGTTTTAGTAATTCTTCCTATCCCAAAAATGATATTTATGGTGCACATGGTAAATT
The DNA here is from genome assembly GCA_002897215.1 of Eschscholzia californica subsp. californica. NCBI lineage: Eukaryota > Viridiplantae > Streptophyta > Magnoliopsida > Ranunculales > Papaveraceae > Eschscholzia > Eschscholzia californica. The sequence goes on from BEHA01004687.1 coordinate 20,023, forward strand.
ATTTCTTTCCCTTCGCCAGAACTGAAAGAGAGAGAGAGAAAAAGAGAGTGAGAATGTGAGATATAGCGATATAAACTCTAAAGAAATAATGGATGGAGAGAGATATTGAGAGAACGAGCATGAGAGAGAGAGAGAGAGAGAGAAGCGATGGCAATGGCCAGAGGTCGAAATCGTGGTGGTGGTAGTGGTCGGAAGTTGTTGTGGTGGTGGAAGAAATGGGAAGATGAAAATTACGGGACAAAATAAAACTTAGTAAACATTTGGACTGAAAATAAACATGCACTCTAAATCAATCTTGACTGACAAATTCTTTATTTTCACATGCTCTCTAATGTGAAAATAAATAAATAGACAAAAGTGTACATTAGTAGCTGTGAACTTTTCAATCATTTATGAATTGAAGAGCATTTACTTAAATATAACTTTGATCGTATGCACAAAAAAAAGTCAAGAAAATGTTATTTGCAAATTAAAATTTCTATTCTACAAATAATAAAGAAAAACGGAACGCATAGACAAAGAAGAATGAAGAAGAAATCTGAATCTGGTTACTTCACTTGACTTGTTTGACTTAAACTACAAACACTGATCTGTTTATGTTTATGGACCGTTAACCCACAAACTATGGCCACTACTAACATGATCCCACTAACTTAGCTATTAGCTCCACTACAAAAAAAACTTACCATTAATGGACCACTAATTAATTAATTAATCCACCTATTAAATTTGAGTTTACACCAAATCAACAATGTCTACATTTACCATTGAGAACTTAGTGGCCTAATAATGTATTACGAATAAATTTTCATTTTCAATCCAAAATTTATATACATCCAACCATCTGATAGCATCGACACTTGCATATAGATCATTTTCATTAAGACATTTAAAAGTCTTTGTTTTAATGTACTTACCGACCTCTTGGTCAAAATATTCTTCACAAATAGTACTCTGATAGATTACCTTAATGAAGTTTTTTTCTGTTCTAACTAATGCTTCAGTTGAAAAATACTTCAAACGATGTTTTTATACCTTCAAAGTCCTGATGCGACTATAGACGCTAGGAATAGTGCATAAGCCAAATTATATTATGATCAAACAATGCAATCATTTAAATATCTTTCGGTGTTCCACTGAGTTCTTTAATTTTCTTTTCTTGAAAAGTACTCAAAAAAGTACCCGATATTATCAAATCACGCAAACCATTTAAACATATTTGTGGAACTCGTGGCAGATGTTTTAGGATTTTTGAAATAATAAATTACGATGTGTTTTCGAGTAGTAATATTTTGAACAATATTTAAATAGTGTAGATGTTGAAAAATAAAAGAAGTATAGCCTTTCTCCATTGTTGTGTTACTTGTGGGACACAAATATAGAATAAAATTACCATATTGTGGAACCGTCTGAAAGACAGATTTGAGTGTATGAATATAATCTTACTTAAGGAAGCTCGTGCCGATTAGTTAAACCTGCGGCTATATGATTTCAGATCAGTGTCAGAGTATACCCTGTGTTGTTAAGAATAACAACACAAATGGAACTTTATGGTGAGATTGTTACAGAAGAACAAATGTTAGAGAAAACTTATTCAACTTTTCATCCCTTGAATATGTTCTTACATACACAATATCGAAATTGTGAATTTAAGAAATAGATAATGACTTTTTGAGTTGAAAAAAATATCAAATTAACCAAAAAAGCCTACATTTTTTTTTCTATTGACGAAAAATTGTCAAAATATTATGCTTAATGATACATAAAGTGTAAAATATTATCAGTAATTGCTATTAAGGTCGTTTTCTCATTATTTGGTTCCTAAAATACCATTGTCCATTAGAAATAATTTTCTCTCTCAAGAAACTAAAAAAAAATAAGCTTTTTTTATCTCTTCTTCTCGATTCTTCTTCCTCTTCTTCTCAGATCAACACCCACTGGTGGCGCTGGATCATCAACACTCTTTCTTCCAACTGATATCCAGTCTATATCTTCCCAAACAAGATCACTATGTCTTCTTCGATCTAAAAACCCTAAATTTGAGTTCTTTGCTACTGAAAACCTTCTACATGTACTTGTATTGGTGAGATTGAAAAAACGCTGATGGAGCTGCTTAATCAGCTTGATGGATTTGATTCATTAGGGAAGGTATACACATTGATCGGGAATCTTGCCTATCTCTGTCACGTTACTAGTATAAGCTTTCATCTGCTACTAGTTTAATTTTTATTTTGTATGTTCTTATAATCTTATTATACATATAGGTGAACTGTGTTTGTACTAATAAGTACAGTAAGAAAAAACATAGCTGAAATATGAGTAATGTATGCTTTCTATCTAGGAGTTGAAATATGAGTAAGTTGGAACCCAAATCCAAAATAAAATAAATTAGTTACAGATCTCAAGGTGTCGTTTTGCCTCTATTTCACTAATACGAATCATTACACGAAAAAAAAAGAATGAAATTAATATATGTGAAATACGCAATATAATAATTTATATGCAATTTAGTTCGGTGGGCTTGGTTTTTTAATCAAATCGAGTCGGCTATGAATAATTATTCACCAAACCAAACCAGTGATACGAGTACTTCAAAGTCACTACCGAATGTCTACATTTACCCAACACTCAATTCTTATGCAAATGTATTAATACAAGACTGTTCAAACACAACGTGGGGGGATACGAGTACTTCATAGTCACCTACTTTGTGCTTCAAATATGGGGAGGAAGGACATTTTACAAGAAAATGCATAAATTATTCCAAGGTCTAATTTCTAAAACATAACTTTTGTTGTCTTTTCTTAATTCAGGTTGTATGGTTTCTTATTTTGTTATGCTTTTGTAGCTGATTGGAAGATGGGTGAATTCTCGACACCAATTCAGAGGTTTGCAAGAAAAGTTGAAGATCCTAATGGTGTAAAATCCTTACCTTACGTTATCAGGAAACCTCACAAAAAGAACATCATCGAGTATGATGAAGTGGGTCTAGGTTCTCATGACCCGTGTGTAGTAGAAGCAAACAGGTTGGGAGATGAGTGATGATCCAGTAGATTTTTGAAACCCGAGAACTTATAGAAGCTTTGGCAAATTGGAGAGTCGTTAACTTCTTAGTCTCGTTCAGAAACGACCAACCTTAATTATTCGTGGAAGACCAAGTTCTCATAGATCATGGTTCAACTAGGCTTATTGTAATCCGAGTTATTCTGCTTCAAAGGTTTGGCAGCTCTACCAGTGTCAGCAAGAGAATAAGCTATGTTGGTAGAAAGATCTATTATTACGTTTCATCGACTAATGCGTTAACTTGACACACTGTAGGAAGGAAATTATTGTACTTGTAGGGTCTTGGTGAGGTTCACTATACCATGTTGTAACATTTTAACTTCATGGACTTCTGGCTTAACCTATTCGTTTCCACGCTGGGTTTGATAAACAAAACTTGTGGGTTTTTCGCCTCGTTGGCATACATGCGTTGTTCTCCCCTGGTAGCTCCGCCGAGAGTCGGTCCTCCTGAAATAGTATTGATGTTTCTCATGACCCCGTTGGCTCCTCTAAGCCTTTGGCTGCTTTCTTGATGGGCGGGCTCTCTTCATTGGAATCCAGCCCGGACCCGATTCCTGCTTTGTTTGACGGTCTTTTATTCTTGTATTCGTAGGGTCGCTGCTCCCTTTGGATATATTTGTCCAGCTCACCTTTCCTTACCATTTCTTCGATGAGGTTATTGAGATGTCGACAGTTATCGGTTTTGTGATCGTAGCCTCTGATGATGCATAAAATGTTCAGACGTTGACCAACGTCTGAAGAGTCAAAGATCAGACCAGAAGTCTCTCGGAACAGCTCGGCTTAAGGCAGCAGGACAGCTAAAACCCCTGATGGTCCACCACAGATTCCCATAACCGGGAGGTCGCCCAGAAGAAACCAGCTCTACACAAAATACCCTTGGCATGGATAGATCAGCCCTATGATCTCGAAAGGAATAAGGGGGGTCTCTACAGGTTCGACCCATATCTTACGCTCAGAACTGGGAAGATATCAGCGTTGCGCAACCTAATGACTTAATCCCGAACTTTCCAGAAAGATCTCAGTCGGTTACACATCTTGAAGTGCTTAAGCCCGGTTGGACTCCACGTATCTAAAGGAGGAAACTTCTCCTTTAGAGTCTATCACTCCTGCAAGATATCAATGAAGTATCCTTGAACTTAGGAACTTTCACTTATCAAAGATCCGGGATAGACTCGAAGAGAAGCCCTAGATACACAAAAGATGTATCTTCTATTACGGTTTGGCGGCCACCGCCTCACCACCGCCACTAAGGACAGTCGACCTACCTTCGCTTATAAAAGGCCCCCCACATCGTCCTTCAAAGGACAAGACCTCTGGAGAACAAACACACCATCTCTCCTATAAATAAGATCCCTTCACACCAGAAGGATCACCCCTCAAAACAGAGTTCACATAACTCGCCCTCCAAAAGGATCAATCAATATTCATTCTTTTACTGCTAAGAGCACCCTGACTGTCTTGAGCGTCGGAGCAGTTTTCGAACCCTTTGCAGGTTTTCCCCCCTCGGGAACAGACGAACACGAGCAAGGAATCAGGAGCTAGAGCAAGGAGTCAGGAGCTGGAGCAAGAAGCAAGGAGCGGAGAAGCAGAGCAGAGCAACGGAGCAGAGCAGAGAAGCAGAGCAGAGGAGCGGAGCAGAGTAGAGAAGCAGAGCAGAACAGAGCAATCTCCCCTCTCTAAACAGAACATACAATCATAACGGAGGTTGTCATGCATCAACTCCCTTTTTCATGTTGATTTAACCGGGAGCCCATTTTCGACATCAGCATTTGGCGCTAGAAGGAGGGGATCTCTCCAGCAAATCACCACATTCGGTAACTCGAATCCTACTCAATACTTTTTCAGAACTAACTACTTCCCTGAGCTCTTCAGGCAAACATGTCTTCAGACGAGCACACTCCACGTGGGACATCCCATAGATCCCGAGGCACAGATGAGCTCGCGGCTGAACTTGAACAACTCAAGACTGTATACCTCCGAAAGGACGAGGATGCAAAACGATTAGAGGAAAGCCTCTGCAAGGCTGAGATAGCCAGGAGGGCCGCAACACCTAATGAAAGGAAAGAAGTGCTCAAGACGTTCGCGAGGAGGCTCTTCTCGCCTGGCGACACCTACGCACCTGAAACCCTAACTCTGCAACCAGGCGACCAGATGCGTTTGGAGAGTATCTTGAGGGAACAAGGTGTGCAAAACCCAGACGAACCTTATATCCCCAACAATGCTGGGATAGGCGAGGGGTGTGTGGACGACCCCACCCTCTGTGAGTTGCTCATACACCAAGTAGCGAAATTAACAAGAGAAAAAGAGAAGGACAAACTCTGGGAAGGACGGTAACTCGGCAACCACCTCTCTGTCGGGAAATACTGGAATCCGGGAAACCGGCAAACTTCAAGTGCCCCACGCTGGAACACTATCACGGCGTGGAAGACCCGGGAGTATTTATCAACAACTATGTTGTGAGGATGAATTTATGTACGACCAATCGAAATATATGGTGTGTGGTATTCGCCACCATCCTAAAAGGGCCAGCTCAGGCATGGTATCAAGCGCTAGCCCCGGGGTCAATAAAGTCCTTTGACCAGCTTGCCCAAGCTTTTTGCGAAGCTTTCCGAGGAAGCACCAGTATCAAGAGAGATACCGAAGAGATGTTCAACGTGGTACAAGGAAAAAGTGAAATGCTAGCGAGCTACTGGCAGAGATTTCGCAACCTTATGGTTCAAGTTCCCGATCTGGAATCAAACGTCGCTTTTGTCGCCTTCTAGAGAGGTCTCAGACAGGATTACGTAATCAAAGATATCTCGGGGAGAAAGACGGGTAGCCTCGCGGATCTGATAGAAAGGTTTGGAACAGTTTATCAATGCAGAGGAGAATTATTCGCGGATGAAGGAGGTGGCCAATATTCCTTACGAAAGTGAACGCCCCCGAAAAAGAGAAAGGGAAGAAGTCAGGCTACCTAGGGAACGAGAGCGAGACAAGAGGCCCATGGCTGACTTCGCACCCCCTAATGAAAGGAAGGGAGAAAATCTTGCAGGTACTGATAGCGAAAGGAAAGGCTGAACTGCTCACACCCAATGACGACCGAGGAGAGTTCGGATCCAAAGATATGACTGCGTGGTGTGCCTTTCACAGAGGCTATGGCCACAGGACCGACGACTGTCGGCACCTCAAGAATCTGATTGAGGAGATGGTAAGAAAAGGAGAACTGGATAAATACATCCATAAATAACAACGACCCTACGAGTACCGAAACAAAAAGCCAGTAAACAGGGCAGGAATCGGATCGAGATCTGAAATCAACGGGCAAAGACCCATTTCTAGAAAAGCAAACAAAGACCCAGAGGGGCCCACCAGAGTAATGGGAAATATCAATACCATAGCAGGAGGACCTACCCTCGGAGGAACAACTAAAGGCGAGTGACGCAGATACGCCAACGAAGCAAAAAATCAGCCGGTCTTCCTAATCAAACCTGCCGTGGAAACTCCACCCATTGTCTTTACAGACGACGATCTGGTCGGAGTAATAACTCCACACGCAGATTCGCTGGTAATAACAGTTGTAGTTGCCAATTGGAGGATAGGATGCATTCTAGTCGATACAGGGAGCTCCACGGAGGTCATGAGTCGAACGTGCTTCCAGAAACTCGGGGTAAGCGAATGCCATCTCAAATCTTATAAATTTTGTTTGACAGGGTTCAGAGACAATCAGGTCGAAACAGACGGAATAGCAACCCTGTCAGTGCTGATCGGCGAAGGAGAATCAGCAAAGGCGATAATGCTAAGCTTCGCAATCGTCGATAAGATGTACGCCTATAACATCATACTGGGCAGAAACTTCTGGAGGGAGTCAGTAGAGATAGTTTTCATGAACCACCTTATGATGAAGTTCCCAATTCCGGAAACGAATCTCATCGGAACGGTCAGGGGAGACTAGAAAATAGCCCGAGAATGTTATCTCGTCTCCGCCCAAGGCTGCGAACAAGAAGAAGTGAATCCAGTCATCGTTGGAGGAGACAAAGTGTTCTACGGTGACCCGACGACAGATATGCAGAGCTGAAAAACTAAGGTCATCACTACCCCTACTATCTTTCCTTTTTGAATAAAGCCATTAGGCAAAAGAAGTAGCGTTACTAGCTACATATCTTACCTTATAAAATAAAAATGTTTTTTAGCACAAAACACCATAAAAGGAGGAATCCTAATTAAACTCATCTCGCTCTGAATCGAGCAGGTAGCCCTGACAGCGAAAGCCACGACCAGGGGACCTAAAGGCAGCCTTGGTAGGTGAAAGCAGCGACCAAGGGCCCTAATTTAAACATTCTTGCTAAGTGAAAGCCACGATCAGGGACAGGATAGCCTCCGTAGCTACGACGACAACCGAGGGCCCTAAGGAGCAGTCCTAGTTAAACTGAACTATGCTCGAGTAAAAACCGACCCCTCACTAAGGTCCCAAGGAGAAGTCCTAGTTACACTGATCGGCTCAAGCCGGCAAAGGAGGTAGCTCCGGTAGCTACGACTGCGACCCGAGGCCTCACAAGAAGGAGTCCTAGCTAAACTCAACCCTTTACTCGAGTGAAATGTGGTCCCTGTGGATCCCCAAGGAGAAGTCCTAGATAAAACTAACGCCCCAATGAAGGTGACCGGGGGTATAAGGAGAAGTCCTTGCGAAACTATCCATGCTTAAATGAGGAAGATAACCCTGGTAGCTAAGGCCACGAGCAGGGGCACGGGAGGAGTCCCGACGAAAACTAGTCGAGCTCAAGCCGACGAAACCAGCCCTGCTAGCGAAAGCCACGACCAGGGACAGGGCAACCTCGGTAGCTATGGCAACGACCGAGGGCCCTAAGGAGAAGTCCTAGCGAAACTAGCCAAGCTCAAGCTGGTGAAACCAACTCTGGTAGCGAAAGCCACGACCAGAGGTCTAAGGAGAAGTTCTAGCAAAACTAGCCAAGCTCAAGTTGGCGAAACCAGCTCTGGTTGCGAAAGCCACGACCTGAGGTCTAAGGAGAAGTGCTAGCGAAACTAGCCAAACTTAAGCTGGCGAAACTAGCCAAGCTTAAGCTGGCGAAACCAGCTCTGGTAGCGAAAGCCACGACCAGAGGTCTAAGGAGAAGTCCTAACGAAACTAGCCGAGCTCAAGCTGGCGCTGTTGGGTTTTGCACCCTTCTACTAGTGTTTATAGCGGAATAAGACATCTAATGTCTACACTAGTATTCCCAGGATCACATGCATAAGCCTATGATAATCATTAATTAAAACTAGAAAGATAAATACCTTATTCGCTAGTTTTCCCTCGAACCTTTCCAATTGCTTATGAGAAGATCAAGAGCTTCAAGTGTAGCTCCTCTACTTGGGACACGAGCAATCAATTTGATCTCCCACCTTGTTGTATAGCTAGCACACCAATGGTGGTTGGAAGAAGAACTCCTTTCTTCTTGACTAGATAGATAGTTAATGGGAATTAGCTCACTTTCTCTTCTCTACTTGATGTGGTAGAGTAAGAAAGCTTAGAGAGAAATTCCACACCTTATTCTCTGCCCTAAGAGTGTTTATATAGAACCCTAATAAGAATCCACCTCCTTTTAGGTTTCCCAAAACACCCTTTAGAATAAGATTTAGGGAAATAGTCGAAAATAGCAACTATTGGTATTTTCTCAATTCCCTAAGGAGATGACGTCCAAACCCAGCCAAAATTGGCAGATTTAATGTTCATAACATAAGGAAACGTCCCTCCAAAAATCAGCCCAATCCGAGCCCTAAAAGTGCCCGAATCGGCCTAGGCCCAAAAACCCTGCTTTTGGCCTTTTTGTACTATCTTTGCCTAATTCCTTTTTAGGCCTATGAGATATGTTTATGGGACACTCCCATGATTATATCTCACTCCCACTAGTCATATCCTAGATCAATTTGTCACTCTTATGTGTAACCCGTTGTAGGATCCGATCGAAGTTAGCCGCGAATTACTTCGTAATTCGACGATCGTAGTTGGTCTCTAGCTACAACTCTACGATCCCTAAATCAATCGGACTTGATGATCTTCCACATCAATTGTCCTATCCGACAAATTGTTCGCATTGTCACCTTGGTCGAAGGACATCTCCTTCAACTCCTTCAGGCGCTATAGGCTCTAGTAGCGAAAGCCACGACCAGAGGTCTAACGAGGAGTCCTGGTGAAACTAGTTATGCAAAGACAGCTCTAGAATAGACAATCGAAGACAGAGCGAAGAACTCTAACACTATTCAAAACTTTTTACATAAGGCTAATTCGGGTTCTATTTTGCAGAAGGAAATAGTAAGCTTAAGGCATGCTAGATTAGGTCTGAAATTATTTCTTTTGCAGGAGCGATCATTCGGAGCATGCGTAGTAAGCTTAAGAAAAAATTGCATTAGTAAGTATAGGGCTAATTACATTAACTTTTTACATATCTAAGAAAACAGGAAAATATAATTCGGCGGCAAGCTCCTATTCGCCAGAAGAGGAAGAAGAGGACGAAGGGCCACCAATATCCATCGAAGCCCTGATCATAACGGCCAGAAGGCGACCACCCCCATGGCGACGAACCAGAAAACCCACAGCAAAAAAAGAGCAGATTCAGAAGTGCTGGTAACACCGGTCAAAGAATAAACCAGATGATAAAGCGGCCTGGAGGAACTGAGGGTAGAAAGGTGATCGCCATTCACAAGATCGCGCGGACGAAGGACTTCAACAAAGCCCTCGCCAGCCACTTCCATGCAGAAGTGTTCAATGGAAAGTTCATCACGATTCAGAACCATGTAGAAGGCGACCCTAACATCACTACCAAGAAGAGTTCCCCTAACCATTAAAAGAGACATGGTGAGATTTGGAAAAGTTATTCTTGCCTTAAATATCTACTTATAGGGCAAAAAGGGCCATGATGATAGGGCATGATCAGCGAAGAGTCGCAGCGAGCAGTCGTGGGAAATTAACAGACCTAAACGTGGAAAATAAAGGAAAATACCAAAGTAAAGAGGAAAAAGGTAATTCTTTATTAATTCATAAGGCGAATCTATTACAGAAGAAATTACAAAAAAGGACGCCAGAACCACCACTAGCATTTGGGTCTATTACAGAAGAAATTACAAAAAACCCCAATTATTGAGGGAAAGGAAAACAGATCAAAAACACATGAGCGACTGCAAAAGAGTCGTCATGGAGTTTGAGAGAAGAAAAGCGGAAAGGCTAACAGGGACCACCATTCAGAGATGCAGTTAAGGACGAAGAAGCCCTCTGGACACCATCACCCTGCCCCGAGCACCTAGGCGGAAGGCAGTACTAACAAGCCTCACCCTCCTCCGGGCTTAAACACAATAACGCGTGAAATTATCACAATCATTATGAAGAAACCCATCCTTTATCACGGTCATTACGAAGAAACATTCATCCAAGAGAATGCTTGGCATGAACTCAAACAGAGGCCTCGCCCCGAACCTTCGGGAAGCAAACAGGAAGAAATAATGAGGCAACAACAAGAGGAAAGAAATTTCGAAACGTTTTTCAAACTTTTTGATAGTGAAAGAATTGGGAAGCCAAAGCAGGCTATTTATAGTAAGAGAGGATAACCAGGAGACCTCTCGAAACAGATAAGAAGCATTAAAGGCAATACACTAGACGCGCCTCGAAAATACTCAACGAAATAATGACTAGGAAGAATGAACGACTCAAGAACTGCGGTTACCAAAAAGGCTTCCGCGGGTTTCAAGGAGACGTGCTTCGCTCACCAGTCACGATGCTCCAGGCGTCCACAAATGGCAGAGCAGGTTTCCGTGTAAAAAGATCCAAAAGATCAGCGCCGAAAACAGGCAATCAGAGAATCAAATCTGTGACGTCACAAAATCACGCATGGAAAGGAATTAATTACTTGCACAGGAGACGAAACGTGTCTCGGAATAACAAATCACGCGTCAAAACGAGAGCACAACTGGGTCAGCTCCGGTAAAGACGACACTTACTCAAAGAAAATCTCCAAGTCATGAACATCAATCAGCTCTGGAGTACTAACAGTAAGACATAACTTCACCAAACAGCTACAGTCCAGGTAAGGACCGAAGAGCTTTACGATACAGCTCTGGGACAGGTAATACTTTCGACTTCTGACCTTCAAAGTAAAACCCACGAGTTACTTCTACTCCTTAGTCGAGTCTCTCTACTTTCGACTAAGGAGTGGCGGGACTCATGATCATTCATAAAATGTCCAGACGTTGACCAATGTCTGAAGAGTCAAAGATCAGACCAGAAGTCTCTCGGAACAGCTCGACTTAAGGCAGCAGGACAGCTAAAACCCCTGATGGTCCACCACACATTCCCATAACCGGGAGGTCGGCTAGAAGAAACCAGCTCTGCACAAAATACCCTTGGCATGGATAGATCAGCCTTGTGATCTCTAAAGGAATAAGGGGGGTCTCTACAGGTTTAACCCATATCTTACACCCAGAACTGGGAAGATATCAGCGCTGTGCAACCTAATGACTTAATCCCGAACTTTCCAGAAAGATCTCAGTCGGTTACACATCTTGAAGTGCTTAAGCCCGGCTGGACTCCACGTATCTAAAGGAGGAAACTTCTCTTTAGAGTCTATCACTCCGGCAAGATATCAACGAAGTATCGTTGAACTTAGGAACTTTCACTTATCAAAGATCCGGGATAGACTCGAAGAGAAACCCTAGATACGCAAAAGAGGTATCTTCTATTATAGTTTGGTGGCCACCGCCACACCACCGTCACTAAGGACAGTCGGCCTACCTACGCCTATAAAAGGCCCCCCACATCGTCCTTCAAAGGACACGATCTTTGGAGAACAAACGCACCATCTCTCTTAAACATAAGATCTCTTCAGACCAGAATGATCACCCCCAAAACAGAGTTCTCATAACTCGCTCCCCAAAAGGATCAATCAATATTCATTCTTTTACTACAAAGAGCACCCTGACTGTCTTGAGCGTCGGAGTGGTTTTCAAACCCTTTGCAGATTTTCCCCCTCGAGAACAGACGAACAGGAGCAAGGAATCAGAAGCTGGAGCAAGGAGTCAGCAGCTAGAGCAAGAAGCAAGGAGCAGAGAACTAGAGCAGAGGAGCGGAGTGAAGCAGAGAAGAGCAGAGTAGAGAAGCAGAGCAGAATAGAGGAATCTTCCCTCTCTAAGTAGAATATACCATCATAACAGAGGTTGTCATGCATCAACTCTCTTTTTCATACGGATTTAACTAGGAGCCAATTTTCGACATCAGCAGCCTCGGTTGAAAGCACACCACGCGGTCATGTCTCTAAATCCGAACTCATCCTTGTCATCGTTAGGCTTGGGTAGTGATGTGGCGTGAAAATGCCACATTTAGGTCACTTAACTTCGATGAGTTAGTCCCTTTTGAGTATTATAAATAATATTTTATGTACTTTTCTTGTTAGGCATCATATTTGGAGATGAACATGTAAATCGGAATAAAGGGAGCGAATTGTCACTGTCATTTCATGTGCACAAAACGAGAGAAAAAAGATTTCAAGCAAGTCAAACTACAAGTGGAGTTAATGACGAGTCCGACGGTGAAAATGGAAGTCGATTCGGAGTTGGGACGGAGAAGTTGTGATTGAAAGAAGCCGAGGTTCGGTCTTGAAACAAGGATTCTATGAAGGCACCCCCTTGGAAGCCCAAAATCCAAACTTGAAAAGAAGAAGAAATAGTGGATTTTATGAGCACCCTCCTTGAAGATGACAAAGTCAATTCTTAAAGACCAAATCTTGGTCAATGGTTTAATTAAGTTGAAGTCTTTTAGACAAAAGGGGGGGTCATCTTCTATCGTGAGCTAAGTCTGATTTTGGAGTGAGAAAGAGCTAGGGTTAGGTGTTCTTAAGGAGAGATAAAGGTTAGGATTTGAGAGATCTTGAAGAGGAGAGAGAGGATGAGCCGGCCAAGCTAGGTCGGCCATCACTAAGGCCGGCCTAGTCTTGGCCGGCACGGCAAAGTCGCGGACAGCAACATTGGAGCAGCTCCGGGTCTTCAACAGCTCGGGATTCATGGTGTAGCAGCTCATGGAGCTCGGGTTTCTAAGAACAGCACGGGACTTCAACGGGACAGCACGCCACAGCTTGAACAAGGACCGGAACTTCACCAACAGTCGGGTCTTCACTGGACAGCAGCAACTCCACCCTTTTTTGGCCGGAAAAGCTTGAATCCGTCGGACTTGGTTGAGGTGGTTTCGACCACCATTTTGGTCGGAAATGTTAGGGGTTTTACTCCCCACATCAAAACCATGATTCCGTAGTTGTTTGATTTGACTTTGAGTTGAAATTTGTTAGAGAGAGAAAGCTTGAGTAAGCTTTAATGGTGGTTGAGTAGAAAGGAAGAAGATGATGCTGATTGCTAAAGGGACTCAGGTTTTTGCTACGGGGAGATGGCTGCACTTAAAGACTCATTTTTTCCGACGTACTTAGCCTCGCGCCACATCGAAAAAAGGGGATTCTCTCATCATTTTCTCTTCATTTATTTCTTATTCACCTTGTTTAGCTAAATCAAGTGTGTCGATTATGGGATGAAATGTGATGAACTCGTGATTATTTATGTGATGATTTAATGGTTTGATAATAAATTGATGTTCTCTTATTTCAATTACTTGTTTCAATTATTTTTCATGTGTCTTATCAAGTACTTCGCATAGTTAATCGATTAGGCAATGTGATCGATGATTCGGTTTTATTCATTTAGGAAGTTTATTTGACTAAGTATTATCCCTGGACATACGTAGTGCTTATGAACATCCTCCTTAGGAATCGAGACTAGGTTTGCATCAATCCATTCGATTAGACCGTACATAGTTGTAGGTTCACCACAACGGATTCCCGGACCTCAACACTTCTCTCACTCGTTGTTCCCGACTCTTGTTACTTTGACTTTTCTCTCGAATCTCTCTCGCCCTCTTACATTGATATTTAGTTTGTTTTACTTGTTTTATTCTCTTATTGCTTATGCGTTTAAAAATCTCTCATTATCTTCGTTTATTATCGCTTTTGTCTAAGTAAGCCTTTGATATCTAAACCGACGAATAAGACCATTCGATATCCAAGCTATATTCCTATCCTTGGATCGATCCCGGCTTTGCCAGATTACTACTTGATACCTTCTCTTGGATTTGCAACCTTTTCGGGTGCATCAGGTAGTTCCGCCTTCCTTTTGCTATGAGTATCTGTAAAATTTCCTCCCTGTCTTTCACCAACGGGGTACAGGTGGCGAAGTCAGATCTGCTTCGTTCTCGCTCCCTGGGGGGCCTAACTTCCTCACGTTCTTTCTTTCGGGTCAACTCGCTCTCATACGGAATGTTGGCCACCTCCTTCATTCGTTGGTAGTTTTTTTTCTTTCCTACTGAATTGTTGCACCCTCTCTATCATCTCTGCAAGAGTATCTGGTTCCCTGCTAGAGATGTCCCTGATGACATCGTCTTGCCTGGGGCCTTTCGACAGAGCGGCGAAAGCGACTTTTGGCTCCAGGTTGGGGACCTGCACCATGAGGTTGAGGAATCTCTGCCAATAAACCGCCAAAGTCTCGTTTTTTCCTTGAACTACGTTGAACAGGTCGTTGGTATTTTTCTTGATTGTGGTGCTTCCTCGGAAGGCGTCACAGAAGACCCGGGCGAGCTGTCCAAAAGACCAGATCGATCCCGGGGCCAACTCCTGGTACTATGCCTGGGCTGGTCCTTTTAGGATGGTGGCGAAGACTACGCACCATATATTCTGATTGGTCGTGTATAAATTCATTACGGTCGTATAGTTGTTGATAAACACTACCGAGTCCTCCAGGTCGTGGTAATGATCTAGTGCTGGGCACTTGAAGTTCTTCGGCTTCTCAGATTCTAATATCTCTCGACAGAGAGGGGGTTGGTGGATTACTGCTTTCCCCCACAGTCTCTCTTTCTCGAGTTAGCTCTGCTACCTGATGTATGAGCACTTCGCAGACGGTTTGATCGTCCGTGCACCCTTCGCCAACCCCCTTCTTTTTTGGGATGTACGGTTCGTTGGGGTCTAATGCTTCGTATTCTTCCAAGATATTCTTCAGATGCATCTGGTCGCCAGGTTGTAAAGTTAGAGCTCCAGAAGAGAATGCATTACCGGGTGAGAAGAGCCTCCGCGCGTGCCTCCTGATTACTTCTTCTCTTTCTTCGGGTGTTGCGATTTTTCTTGGTCGTCTATACTTGGCGGAGGCTTTCCTCCAGTCGTTTTGCCTCCTCGTCCCTTCGGAGGTAGTCGACCTTGGCTTGTTCTAGCTCGACCATGAGCTCGACTGGGTTGCGGAGCCTGTGGTGATCCGCGAGGGGTGTGCTCGCCTGAAGACATGTCTACCTGAGGAACTTAGGGGAGTAGTTAGTCTGAAAAGTTGAATAAATAGGTTCGGGTTATCGAATTGATGATTTTGCTGGAGAGATCCCCTCCTTCTAGCGCCAAATGCTGATGTCAAAAAATGGTCTTCCGTTAGATCAACATGAAAAAGAGAGTTGATGCATTACAGCCTCCGTTAAGTTGATTGTTCTGTTAGGTCAGGTTAGATTCTAGCGGTTGAATCTGCTTTCAGCTCTGGTTCTCTGCTTCTCCTCCTCTTTATTCCAGCTCCTTGCTCCAACTCTTTGCTCTTGCTCCTGTTCATCTGTTCCCGAGGGGAAAAAACCTGCAAAGGGTTCGAAAACTGCTCCGACGCTCAAGCCAGTCAGGGTGCCTTTTGTAGTAAAAGAATGAATAATGATTGATCCTTTTGGTGGGCGAGTTATGAGAACTCTGAGTTTCTTATGATCTTTTTAGGGTAAAGAGATCGTGTCCTGTGAAGGACGATGTGGGGGGTCTTTTATAGGCGATGTTAGGCCGACTGTGATTAGTGGCG
>BEHA01004687.1:54103-96731 GCA_002897215.1 Eschscholzia californica subsp. californica
ACCAGCCAACGAAGTATAAGCAGATAGATGAACAAACAATCTCAATCGAGAGCATACACCACCTAGCATGTGATGTTTGAACCTTCCTACCAATAAACTAGTCGAGATATCCTTGTCTCCATTTAGGCAGCAAGTGAGGATTATGATGTACAACGTAAATATCTCCTTAGTTGCAAATGAGAAGAAAACGGTAGTAGCTCTCATTTATGTGGAAATTGGTGAGTTTAGATAAATAAGCTAGTTTCCACCGCTTGATTGCAATTTTATTTCTATAGAAGTATCAGAAGTTGACCTAAAAGCGAGACAATAACTGTAGCTCTAATACATTTTCATGGAATACGTTTATTGACTGATCACTTGCCCGAAGGAATTGTTCTCGTAAAGTTGGTCATAATGGATACATATTCAAGAAACACATTTTTGTGCTATCAAACATGTATTATCATTACTTCATTAGTAGAGTTAAGTTATTTATCTTGAAGTTCATTGACTGCAACATAGACCCTTCAGATAGAAATAGAACATTTCAAGTTTGATAAGTTCACTTATTAAGGTCATAGATGGTGTACTTTTGGTTGATTGACAAAATGACACAATGGCACAATAATAGCATGCATATTGATGGCATACATGGAAAGATAACTCACAAGAACAGGAAGAACAGAGGAATAAATCTCTGACATACTTGCATCCTCCAGACCCAAGAAAGATCCACTCTCTTGAGTTTGCAGGCTTTTTACTCCAGATTCTTCTTCAACTATTTGCATCTTTTGTTCAGGACTCAAAGCTTTTGCCCTCCATAGTGCCATGATTGTCCTGTATGAATTAAAGTTAAAACAAGTGAAACATCTAATCTTGAAAATGTAAAAGCATAAAAGAATCAAATGTATCTTCTTTTTCTTAATTTTCTTCTTGCTGCTGCAGAAGCAAAAGAGTAACCATGTGTACTACTTTTAGTTTCATTCCGTTCGTAATAAAATCCGGCAACCTTCTAAACCTGAGACTCATTGTCAGAAGACTACTACGGGTGAATGCATGAGAACGCCTCTCATACAAGACTCGGCCACCTTAGAGGGTAAGATGCTAATAGTAAGATACGAAGTGTAACGAAAATACCAACATTAACCTAGCTGTCTTCTAAACTAGGTTCCAGAATTCAGGTTTGCAAGTTTTAATTTGACATGTTGTCCATCCATCAAGAAAAAAATAATAGGAAATTTGGCCAAAGACCTAATTTCTTGTGAAGACATTAATATTTTTTTAGGCTTGGGCTCCCTGTGCAAGTTGTGCAAACCCGTGTAACCTATGTGAAAATCATACATAGTATGTGCGAATTTGCAAACCTGTCCAAACCCTGCGAACTTACATAAGGAGCCACCGAGCCGGAGCCTTTAAAGATTGATGGATTCTTTTTGACAAAAGAAAACTTGGGCTAGGGAGTTTTGGTTAATTTTTCTATAAAATAACAGGAGAAAATTTAAAACATCGAAGTCATTTACCGAATATTGAATTAATGATGACGTGTGAACTCTTCGTATTTACAGAAATATTATCATTGAGGATAAACAATTAGCAGATAATAATAACTTCGTGTATGGAAATTGAGGTATCCTTCTAAGACATACAACATGGATACAGAAAAACGTATCAGTATCCAGTATTGGCATGATAGCAAGTTGGAAAAGACCAAGAAGGAGATATAGCTATCAATGTTCAGAAATATAGCTACAAATTTTCTTGTTTTAGTTGTTAGGTAGTTAGGTCTTAAATAACATTAATCCAGGGTTGTATGGTCTTCTGTCTTAACATGATTGCCCGCAAGAGTGCACAATATTGTACATAAGAAAATTTAAAATTTAACAACCAGAGAAGTTTCAGCCATTATTCGACGCGGCAAAATACAACAAGATGTCAGAAACTACAGAAAATGAGTATCACAACACAGCAAAATACTATAAGTAACCAAGTTGGATGGCTTCTACGTTAGTTTTACCATAAACCACTCAAACATTTGAGAGAGAAACAGAGACAATATTAGTTAGTGAAAAGACATAAGATGTGAAATATCTAACGTTCAGTGTTTACCTGTTCGCTACATTGAAAGACACAAAGGACTGGAAATGGAACTTCAGCCGACCTTCCTCGTCTAGTGTCTTTGCTCCATGCCTTGCATCCATACCTCTGCCTTTACGTAGAACAAAAACAACCGAGGGACTACACATTGATGCTAGAGTCGGGGGAAGCAACTGAATGTCTTCTACATCTTCCCAGAGAAAAAAGAATTTGGTTATACGTCCAAACATGTTCGTATGAAATCCAATTACTCTGGCTGACAAAAAGAGTCGGCCCTGCACAAAACCAACCATAAACTATAAGTGGAGTCTTATGCATCTTGTAGACTCATAAAACAAACAATTATGTCCATTGTTACAGATCACTCCTAGTCCTAGAGTCCTTTCAGGATTTTAACTTAATTTTTTATTTCATTGTTACAGTACCTGAAGTGGCAGCTTACGCTTCAAGTGACACGTGAAATCATTGATAAGAAATTCCTCTGATGGAAGCCCGAATAGTTTCTGGAATGCTGAATTGGTTTGAGGTGACCTGACATTTAGCTACAAATATTCTTTTAAAGTCAAAATAAGAAACACAATACAAACACAAGAAAAGAAATATTGTGTTGTAAGAAGACTTGTAATCACATAAATTGTTCACCTTCTTTCCAACCTCCTTTTCCATCTTTGCTAAGTACTCTGGAACAACATCATTACCTCTAGTATTGTTCAAGAATATTTTCAAGTGTAACTTCGCCTGACATGCCTGAGCTGCTTTTCCTTTAAGAGGGATCCAAATATCCACAAGATCGGATATATTAGATTTTAAAAAATTGATTTCAGCCCGTCCCAGACATGTAGGTTCACTAAAAGGTCCATCAAAATCAAATACTTCCACATCCAGCATAGATGGAGGCTCTTCCGTAGCATCAAATTCAAATACTTCTGCAAACCAAACAAGGGTGCATGAACATTTGACCAGCGGACAGAACAAACAGCCGAAAGAGATTCACACAAAACTGTTCCCCATATTCAACAGTGATGCCTTTTGACATACATGCTAAGTTTTCCCTACACATGGCCACTTTAAAGGGTAAATTGAAGAAAAGACAGCTTACCATTCCACTGAGGGTTGGATTTCTGGAACTTGATCGAACTAGTTCTTGTCTTACTATTGCAAGTAAAGACCACATATGGATCTGACAAACCATTTGAATCAATTGCAGCTAAGCCACTTCCTTCAAGCAAGGCAACGGTTAACAACCACCCTTCTCCTTCCGCTTTCACTCCGTGATCGCTACCTTATGAAACAATAGAAGTATAGAACATGCCATCATCAAATAAATGTTCACATTAAGAGGGCAAAGGTAAATCACTTGTTTTCTTTTCATGTTTCAAATAGGATATGCTGCAAAGCAGCCAGAGCATTTAAACATTCAAAAAATTCACTGTCTTCAGCATGAAAATTTTGTTTATATTATGATGAACTGATCTACGTTAGATCACATTGAACGATAATACGATATAATAGTGGTTGAAGTGAAGACAAAATATTAAGTATTCTTTCTAAGAGCAAAAGAACGCATGTGCCATTTAGCTAACTAGAGAATTACAACAAATGGACTACTCCACTATAGGTGCTTTGGCAGAAAAAAAAATCCTAAATCATGGTAGTTCAGAGGAAGCAAATTTACCACAACCCCCAACTTGTAATAATACAATTCCAAGTCAATTGAAAGAGACTAAAGGATACACTTCAGAACCTAACTGTTTCCTAAACAACCATACCAGGTCACAATTAACTAAAAGCTTCGAGTTCATCAAACATATAAGCACACAAGATCAGATATGCTGTAATTTAATTTGTACCTGCTTGTTTTCTAGCGCGCAAGAAGCGCAGTAATTTACTGAACACTCTTCGAAGCTGAAATACGAGAATTCCACCAACAACTACTTCACCAATTGAATCTGGCAAATCTATTCCATCAAATTCGAGCCCCTGGGTCGTGCTAGGCATGGATAGCAAGATGTGTACAACAACATACAGTCCCATAAGAACTGTGGAAAATACAGTAAGATTCAGAAAATATTGAGTTGCAAGCGTCCAGGTAGACTGTGGTTCCGCCTGCAAAGAAGCTAAAGTCTGCTCCTTGTTTGACCCAAGATCTCTCGAATCAACAGCCTTAGCCGTCTGAGATAAAGCTTCGGCGAACTGTTTATAATTGTCTTTAAGACCTTGTCGGGCTCCATTTTCGATCATCCCTTTCATCATTGTACTCTGTACAAAATTCAGGCGCCATGATATTACCAAACGTGATGACTGCTCTCCTGAAGGTAATTCAGGACCAGGTGATATAAAGTAGAGTATTTCTGTCCTGAAGGTACTCCCATACATAACATCTGGTATGCTTACAGTTGCTAGTACCACGAAAACCTTCCCATCAACTTTCAAATACGTCTGCTCTTCGGTAGCTTTACAAGACTTGATTAATTTAGAGGCAGCAGTTACAAAGGTTACAACTCTTTTCAGTCTCTCTCCACTAACCTCGAACCCCCAAGGTTTTTGTTGCAGATCTGCAGTCCCCTGAAGTTCTGCTACAGTTTTAGGGAAATTTGAATCAGGTGAAAAGAGGATGCTATTTAGGTCCGACGGTGCTATTACATAAGATTGGTCTAGAAGTATTCCTCCAGGTAAATTACTAGGAACTTCCCCTCCTTTTGATTCCATGATTCTCAGTAGTTCATCAAAACTGCTGTCTGGAGGTAGGGTTTGGGGAATATTCTCATCAACCTCAGGTTCAGGCCTTTCAGGTGAGTCTGACACAGAAAGCACTCTATTGATAGTGGGCATGGTTTCACCACTTCTCTGAAACATTTGAGCTAGACGACCTGCAATTGTTTGGACATTAAATTTGTCTTCCTTAACAGAAGTTTCTTCTTCTATTCTTGTAGGAGATATTCGGGAGGGACTTCTCAAAGACGATCTTAACGAAACCGACGATGAATCACTCGTGAAGTCCGCATAAGGTGCATTATTAGGACTACATGATGGTGATTCATCAAGAAAAGAGTTGTTTAAATTCAAGGATACCGTAAGAAGAATTTCACCTGCATTTATATAAGGGAAAAAGAAAAAACTATTAAGAACCTTAGGATAAGCAGCGCTGCGTGTAGAACTACACCTTACAAGATCTTGTTTAAATTCAAGGATACAGTGGAACACGGATCAATATCTGAAACATGTACATGGCACAAAGTATCGGACATGATGAATGAACCAATATGGGGACATGGCCATATACATATATTAACTTTCGTTAGTTATTAGGTCCTTCGCATTTTACATAGATGGTTTAGATTGTGGACACACCTAGAGTAGTATTTTATGGTACTAACACGATTGTCCGCAAACATACACAAGATATACATACAAGAACTCACATTATACCTATTAATGTAACTAAAGAACTGGATGGGAGTATTCGGGTGTCTGACAGAAATATCCAAGTATTCAAGTATCCAACATGGCAGAAATACTGAATAGGAGTATCCATGTTTATGGTTATTTAGTAAATTATGATGAACACGCTAACATAAATATAATTGTGAACGGTCTCAATCATTTTGGCTATCAATTGAATATCTTCTTCTATGCCTGTAAAATTAGAGCCATCAAGCTCAAAGGAGCAGTGGGTCAAGGTTTTCTTTCTTGCCCCATACAGATAAGGGTTGCTTTCCTAATGAGTAGTAACTACTAAGTACTTGTTTCGAGTAGAATCTTTGTTATATTATACAAAAAAGTTAAAAGGAGGTCCTAATGTTTTGTTTAGATATAAATTTACTCAATTCAATAACCAATAAACCTCATAATGGTTTAAGGGCATCGCGCTCGAACGAGTAATCGACATCATTACCTATTCCTTCCCTGTTTTCCATTAACCATTACCTAATGTTTACTAGTTCTTTTTTGTAGAAGTGATATGACTTGAATTCAACCAATCGAATTGTTAATCATTCTCATATCTAAAACAAGCAGCAATATACCGACAAACTTCAAGCAATTCTAAGAAAATAATAACAACAAGCAATCTACTAATGAAACTCCAAGTGAGTCTAAGCCAAAATTAAAACTTAAGAATTCAAATATGATCACATCATGAAATTAAGCAAATTCTGAATACTTACCACAACCTTTGTTCTTAGACTTCTTATTTCTAGGTCGAAGATTATACCAAGTGGTTTCAAGAAACTTATTTTCTGCATCAAAAACCTCAGACATTGGAATTTTTACCTTACCCACAAAATCATCATTGAAGTACTTATCTTCATTCATAACATATATAACTAATTTTTCTTTTAGGTCTTCAACTCGAAAACAAAAATCTTCACACCATAAAGGATTCAAACTCTTTTTAGCCACTTTAGTTTTGAATTTCTGCCTTCCAAGCTTTAACCTAACGTATGGATCACTTAACCCATTTATATTTATCCCTCTCAAATTTCTTGCTTCAATCACCCTCACCAAAAGCCTCATCTTTTCTCTTTCAAAACTCTGTTAATAACATTTTACTAATCAATCAAACAAAGAGTTTGAGCAATCTGAAAAGTTATAAAACAAAAAGTATCGACTATTCATTCAATCAATCAATTCAATAACCTAGAAATTAAAGGCTGGTTAAAATAATTAAAAAACTTCAATTTGAAGAAATTAAATTGATCAAAAAACGATAGGACGATCATGCAAATGAAATGACGACTAAAGAAGTTACGTTTTTTGTTAATAGAAAACCCTAATTCCTCGTTACAAAAAGAACAGATTTAAATGACAAGGGGAAATCGGGAAAAAAGTAGGAAATGTGGTGTGGAACTATGATCAAATACAAAAAAAAATTCGTGAATTAGAAACCCTAATTTTCTAGATAGAAGGTGTAGAAAGAGAAAGAATGGGGAAAGAATGAAATAGGCTCCTACGTTGCTGGTAATTTCTCTTCTCTGTTACAAGTTACAACCAACGCGCATAACCATTTTCTTGTCTCTCTATTTCTTGCTTCTCTCTGGTGGACGTACGTTTTGAGTTTGAAATTTGATTACTAGAAAATAACGTCTCATTAAACTTTTTTTTTTTTTTTTTTTTTGAGAAATCGACTACGATCTACGTAAGTCTTTGCAAGATATTGATACACCATTAAGATGTGATAAACACGATAACCGGCTAAGTTAAACTAATAACTAAAGAGTCGCCTGACAACATCTATTTTATTTAGTGTCTAAATTACATGAAATAAATTTTGGTGATAAACTGCTTACACCGAGACTCGATCTAAAGATCTCATGGACTTAGAGCATCTCCAATGCAACACTCAAATGGAAAAACTTAGAGTGCCACATAGGATATTTTGAGTTTTTTGTAAAAAACTCTCTCCAATGCAACACTCAATTTGGATATCAAAATAATGTGGCATCATTTAATATTGAGATATCTCAAGAAGAAACTCAATATTTGAGATTTCTTTTGAGGATCTCAATTGCCCACTCAACATTAAAAGCAAATCTAACCATCTAGGAAATGACACCCAAGTTATTTTTGGGTTTTTAGAGTGTCGCATTGGAGATGTCTTTTGAATTAAGAATCTTAACATTGACATCTAGGAAAGAGAAATTCAATTGAACCTTGACACATATGACTATTTGAGTTTTTTTTGTGTTTTGCATTGGAAATGCTCTTAAGAGGGATGTCCTACCACTACACCAAAGTGTGGTGGACATTAAACTCTAGTTAAAATAAAGATGGGAATGGGTTTAAGTTTTTTTAACCAACAAACTTAAACAAAATCAAAGGCATTACATTAAAAGGAGTTTGATCTAAGAAAAGTGGACATTTTCAACAAAAAAAAAAAAAAAGAAAGAAGAAAAGTGGGCATCCCCTGGCGTGAGAGGTTTAGGCATTATAACAAACTTCAGCCAAGGAGTTCTTACATCTATTTAGACGGACGAAGTAAAAATATATATATATATATATATATATATATATATATGTATACATACATACATATATCTCATCGAAAAAAAAGTAAAATAAAAATATTTATACCTAGTTTACAAGAACCACATGGGTCTTTAATGTCTTGCTAAGAAGCTGGTACTGCATCAGCTCCAAAAGCTAGAGGGTGGGGTCCCAATAATGGTATTTTGGTAGGGTAACAATCCGACATTTATTGATTTTATTAGTCTACAATGATTTCTAGAATAATTTATGGGGTTATTTCTTTGAGGTAATTTCTAGAAAGGTCAAAATAATATTGAAAATGAGTAGAAAAGCACAAAACATTTGAAAATTATTTTTTTTTTGACGGAACATTTGAAAATTATTATTCAAGTCAAAAAGTGTGCAAATACTAAAATACCCTTTTTTGTCATTTTGTGTAACTAAATTCTTTTATTTTTCTTTAAACTTTAAATTGATATAACTTTTGTTTGAGATATCGGATTTCTATAAAAATTATATATTTAGAAATAATTTTTTATTAGCTTTCTAACAAGATCCATTTTCAATATTTTTTTTCAAAAAAAAAAAAATCCCAGAAAAAAACGACGTTTTTTTCCTTTACGTTTTCTGCAAACGTGTTTGCAAAATTCTGTTATGCAAACGTGTTTGCGAAATTCTGTTATGCAAACGTGTTTGCAAAAATTTATTCTGCAAACGTGTTTGCAATAATCTGTTATGCAAACGTGTTTGCAAAAATCTGTTCTGCAAACGTGTTTGCAACAATTTGTTATGCAAACGTGTTTGCTATAATCTGTTCTGCAAACGTGTTTGCAACAATCTGATCTGTAAACATGTGTTTGCAAAATATAGATTGCAAACATGATTTGCAAACATTGCATATACGATTTCGGGTTGGAGATCTTGCAAATTCGATTTCGTGAAGAAAACTCAAACTCCAATTTATAATCAACAATTTATTACATTCGGTCTCTTAGGTCCATAATCAATGCACAATTGTAGTGCTGCACCATTACAATCATCTCCAGCACCATACCCAGAAACCCCACCTGTAACTAAAACACAAAGACTATGGTAATTAATGCTACATATCCGAACAACAATTTCATTCTTTCTTCCTCAATCTGGAGTGGTGGTACTCCACCACCACCACTACCACCACCTCCACTGGATGAGTGTGATCCTTCAAACACATTTGACAAAAAATCATAAGAACTTCTCTTGGATACTCACAGTTAATATAACAAGCCAAAATTAAAGTCCACGAAATCACATCTCTAATAGGAAATTCATCAAACACCTTCTGTGCACCTTGAATAAACTTACATTTTCCATACATATTAACGAATGCATTCCCAAGTAAAAGATCTTACCCAAACCCATATCTAATTGCATCTTCATGAATATCTTTGGCTTTAACTAGACTTCCCAACTCAGAACAAGCCTTAGTCTCAATCGGTTTAAACTAAGACAAGATCTCAACATATAGTGTGAAGAAATCCATGTCAATGGATACTAACCCAGAAATGAGTTTCACATATGGCAAACATAACAAACCTACTTCTCATTGGCGTGTTCATATATAACCCAACAATATCCTTTGAAAATTATGAAGATTGTTTACTGTTCTTACTTCTATAAGTAAAGGGTGAGGATAAAAGTCAAACACTATCAATCAACTAGCATTACTAACAGAAGGAAGAAAATATTTTACACTAATAACTGAACTATACTACATAAAAAGATCACACAAATAGGCAAATAAAAATCTCACCTTGATGGTGTCATAATAATTCCACCCAACCTCACTTCTTTTTTTGTTGAGATCCCAACCTCACTTGATAATCTGCCCAACAAGCAATACATGTGTCCAGGTTGAAGCCTCAAAACCCTAATAACCATCACCAATGAAACATTAATACCTAAATAAACATTACCCAAATGACTACATCAATTAAAACCCAAAATCAATAAAGTCCTAACTAAGAAGAAAATAACTAACTTTAGGGCATCAAGGATAACCATCCTCTTAGTCTTATCATATGGTGGTGGAATACCCTCATAAGCTTTCAATCATGCAAGTGCAGCAACACCTTAATTTTATTGTGAGGAATCATCATAACATGCAAAGAAAAACAACGATTTCAATCTTTCTAACTCAAATCACAAGTCTAGGGTTTATTGAATTGACATTCAATGAAAATAATCAGGGTTTTAAAGACTTACCCACGAATGGTTCTCTAGTCTCTTACTCTCCCTCTCTCTATCACTCTAGGATTTTGCTTTCTCATCCTTTTCCTCTTTCATCACCTTCTTCTCAACAATTTCTTCTTTGTCTTCTTCGTAGCTATAACTAGTTTAAGTTCTCTAGGTACAACACCTATTGGAAAAAACTTTTTTTGCAAAATCGGGATCCAATTCAATCTCCTTCCATGAATTGCTGCAAAAATCGATTCATATTTGTGATGCCATTGTTGCCGATAACATCGGAACTCGATCGGGTACTGGTACTGCCATAGTCGCAATTGTTTAATGGCAATCAAACTTTCCAGTCACGATTAAATTAGAGAGAGAAAGTTGAGAAAGACTGGAGAAGGAGAGAGATGGGAAGAAGAAAGAAATCCCTAAAAGTTTCAGAATTTTCTAAAGAGAAAAAGATTTTAGAATGTGAGGTTATTTTGGGAATGAAAATAAAAGAAAGTGACCTTAATCATAATTATCAATATTATTTCAAACTTTACCTATTGTTACACATAAAATTTTGGTCACTTCTATCTAATAGAAAAAACTCTAGGCTTTTTTGGTTATTATGATAATTTTCTAACCCTAAAGAGTCATTTTCCCTATTTCTTTTTTAACCCCTATTTTATGATCATTTTTTTTCGGTCTCCTATTTTTTATAAATTTAAAATTAATTTCAATCTTTATAACTTCTTTCACATACTGTTAGAATCAATATTTCTCTTCCATAATATCCTTGCGTGTGTCAGTGTGCATTATTTCTTTTCGAGATTGTCAAATCAAATACTTTCTTCTTTTTCTTCGTTTGATACTGGTTTTTTTATGTTCTAACATTGGGTGCACTAATTTGTTCATGTTCAGTTTTAAGTTGATAATGATTTCTGATCTTCATATATTTTTCTTGAAGAAGACCCACTACTTCCTTCACTTTAACACCCATTTCAAGTAGAACTCATTGATAATGAAGTCATTTGATCATCTAAAAAAGATTCAATGAAAACAGATTAGCTATTGATTTCTTTCTCATTCATCTTTGTTAAAGCTCTATCTGCCTCCCTAATGTCATATAATTCAATGAATCTTTGATTTCATTTGGAGGGAGTTTCTCTTAGCTCCTTCACTGGACTTGCTAACATTGAAACATAGATCAACCCCCTAATTGAAGATTTTAGTAAGAGACTCCAAAAAATCACGAGAGATCTCCCATTTGGAGATGTGAGTAAGGAAGAAATTATGAGAAACTCAAAATTGACGATATAGGTAGGCAAGAAATCATGAGAAACTACATGCTTGAAGATCATGAGGTAAAAAAAAATGGCAGAAATCTCGAA
This sequence comes from Eschscholzia californica subsp. californica, assembly GCA_002897215.1. Classification (NCBI taxonomy): domain Eukaryota; kingdom Viridiplantae; phylum Streptophyta; class Magnoliopsida; order Ranunculales; family Papaveraceae; genus Eschscholzia; species Eschscholzia californica. Next base: position 65,734 of record BEHA01004687.1, read on the forward strand.
CCAACAAGTAGCTGTTGAAATATCTTTCTATATATTAAGATATCCCATATAATAGATATTATGAAATATCAAATATTAGAAACTAGTAAGAATTAGGAACTAGTAAATATATTAGTATAAACTATTAAGAAACTAATAAAATATTGGAAACTAGTAAAGTTAGAAACTAGTAGTATTGTAACTCTATAAATAGAGTCTTATATTTCTTTTGTAATCCATTAAGGAATAAAACAATTTCTTTGATCAATTTCAACTTGGTACCAGAGCCAAAAGTCTTAAATTTGTGTTTGGGAATTTATATTGATTGAAAGAGAAGAGCCTTTCATCTTCATCTTGTTTTTCCGGTTTAGCTAAAGTGAAGGGCAACTGATGCTTCCGCAATAATGACTCTCAATAAGGCAAATTCAAATTTTGCTAAAGTTGTTGGTCAATCTGACAAAATTACTTATAAGTGTACACACTGCAACAAAATTGGTCATACCAAAAGTCATTGTTATGAACTATTAGGCTATCCAGAATGGTGGGATCATAATCGAAAGAAAAACTCTAAGAAGACCCTTGTTGATCTAACTGTTAAGCAAGCTTCATCGACGATAGCCACTACAGGTAATGTAGGCAAGACTTTAAATATGTCTACACAATTTTCGAATTGTACTTGGATAATTGATTCTGGTGCTACAGACCATATGACTTTTGATTCTAGACAGGTCTCAATCATAAACGAATCTTCACATAAATATGTCTCTACTGCCAATGGCACCTCAGCCCCTGTTGTAGGGGAAGGACCTATAACTCTAACGAACACATTGAACTTAGACTCTGTTTTGGTTGTCCCATCTTTAGATCATAATTTATTATCAGTGTCTCAAATAACCACTACTCTATTTTGTGTCGTCATCTTTTGGCCTGAATTTTGTGTCTTTAAGGACATCCGGACAAGACAAACAATTAGTTATGGTGTTAGGCGAGGAAAGTTGTATTACTTGGATTTAGTATCTGAAAGCTCTAATAAATTGCGTCAGGCATTAGTAGTGAACAATTCTGAAATAAAAAATAAAGATGAAATATGGTTATGGCATCGCCGTCTGGGGCACGCCTCCTTTAGTTACCTTAAGAAGTTATTTCCATCGCTATTTATTAAATGCGATGTTTCAAGTTTTCAATGTGATGTTTGTGCACTTGCAAAAAGTCATCGTGCATCGTGTCTGTTAAATTTAAATAAAAGTCCAACTCCTTTTATGATCTTACATTCCGATGTCTGGGGTCCATCTAAGGTTCCTACTTTGGGTGGGGCTCGGTGGTTTGTTACCTTTATTGATGATTGTACTAGGATGACTTGGGTGTGTTTGATGAAATCTAAAAGTGAGGTAAAGTTATTGTTTCAGAAGGTTCATAAACTGTTTAGTACTCAGTACAACGCAAATGTTCAGATACTTCGTAGTGACAACGGAGGAGAGTATATGGATCATGAACTTCAAACTTATTTGGTTTCTCATGGTATTGTTTGATGAGACATGGAAATGTCCCATCTGAGTCTCTTAATTTAGACGAGTTAGTCTCTCTAGAGCAGTTACTCTCACGAATTACTCTCTTTTATATTCAGGTACCTTTTTACAGAGTTACGCGTACAAAACGGATAAAGTCGGAAAGAATACATACTAGGGGCATTTTGGTCATTTGTTAATTCTGTCTTCTTGATCAAGATTAATGCTCGGATGAGTAGAGGGGTCCATGACGAGTCCGTAGGCGAAAGCGGAAGTGAAATCGGAGTCCGGACCAGCAAGATGGACTAGGTCAAAGATTTGGTCAAAGAAAGTTGACCAAGTATTGGATAGGAGACACTTGGCACACATCCGAAAGTTACGGTGAAATTTCGGTATACTGGTTGGTACAACGAGCTCACATTCGGGACTTCTTTATGATTTGATTTCCTGGAACCGAGCGCAAGTTAAAACAGTAGTCCCAGGTACTCCATGCCTTCATCTCCACACACGCTGAGATCCAACGGATATCTTTAGTCTGCGTCATGTGGCTTCAACGGATGGATAGGTACAACATATTAAACTGTACCGAGATGCACCCTAGCTTAGTCACTTTACCAACTTTGAAATCCCAGATTATCTCCTTCTCTCTCTCTCGTCTCTATCTAATAACTCATATAAACTGTTCAAAACATATTAGAGAGGCCCGAGAGAGAGGGGTTAAAGAAGATTGTTGGTTAGGATGGATAGAGAGAGAAAGTGATTTAAATTCAAAGATCAAAACGAGATAGAGAGAAGTAGAGATTTGGGGGATAGGATTCCTACTTTATCTCTTATCAGAGAGAGATGAGCTGTGACTGAGTTGTGAACCGAGAGAGAAGATTAAAGACCAAAGATTTTGGACAACCGAGATAGAAGGAACTCGGGATTCGACTGAGTGGGAGATTGAGATTTGTTGAGGATTTCGAATTTTGAATTCTCTCTATATATATCATTGAAAAACAGAGAGCAATTTTATCTCATCTTTGGGGTCCTCTCGGCTAAGAAAGATCAAGGGGTTTGGAGATAGAACAGTAGAGAGAGAAACGGTTTTGAAGAAGAATATAGCAACGGGTTAGAGAGAGAGAGAGAGAGAGATCATCATCTCGGTTTTCTTATTTGATTCTTCTTTTCTTTTTTTTTGTTTTCTATTTTCTTAGTGAGAAAGAGGTTGAAAACAGAGAGAGAGAGAGACAGAGATTGTAGAGAGAGAGAGAGAGACATAACCACCATTAATGAATATTGGAGTTTAAAGAAATTTGTTTTCGATTTGTTTCTTTTGATTCTTGTATTATCTTTCTTTGTGAGAGAGAAGGATTATACAAAGAGATTAAGAATAGAGAGAGAAAACAGAAAGTTTAGAGAGAGAAAGAGAGTTAAGGAAGGTGAGAAAATAATTTTCTCAGAGAGGAAAATATTTCCGGGAAGACGAGAAAATCGTTTTCCCTAGGGGTGCGTTTGGCAGAATTCTCTGAAAATCAGAAGGAAATCACTTCCTTAGGCTCTGTTTGGTGGGAAAATCGCAGAAAAGTTAAGTTTCTTTCTTCTTTTTCTTATACTAATTCAAATATTTATCGTTTCTAACATGAGTAGCTAAATCTTTTCTATCTAGGGTTTTAGATGAAGTCATAATAATTATTTTCTCGATAAATTTATTAAAGTTTTTACTATTTTAACGATAATATCTTCCGGGTTTTTTAGACCGTTCATGGACTAAAACCTGAGTTATATAAAGAACTATCTAATTAGATCAAAATTAAATTGTCGTTAGAATTGTTAGGAAGACGGATTCGAAAACCCTAGGTTCCCTTTTTTCTGAATACCGACTTATTTCCTTATTTATTTATTTTTCGAGTTTTATATTTTATTTTTATTTTACCTCAATCAAACCATTTTTAAATCTCAATAGTTTTAAGGTTAGATTTTAGTTTAACTTAGTCTCTGAGGAACGAACCGGTCTTACCGGACTTATTACTTGACGCCCGTATACTTGCGGGTGGAGACCTTTTAGGGTAACCTTTTAGGCCCATCAAGTTTTTGGCGCCGCTGCCGGGGACTTAGTTTAAATTTAATCTAATTTTATTTCTATTTTTGGTAAGTTTATATTTTTGGACACTTTTACTTGCTTTTCCGTTTTTGGTGTAGAAAAACACTAAGGAGCAAAGGAGAAGGCGCAACAAGGAGAGGAGCTCAAGAAGAAGAATTTACATTTTTTGTTATTTTTTATTTTATTTGGTGAGAGAGAGACTTTCTAGTTTTTTTTATTTTTAAAGTTTTGACCCTAAATTGGAGGGCTTAATTAAATTGTAACCGAAAACCAAAACGAAGCCTCGGGTCGGAACATTCGCGGGTCATCTACAAAGGTCATCGCCCGTCTTGAACGGGAGGTAAATTTCTTCAACACCCACTAATCTCCTGTCAGTGGGTATTGGTGTGAATTCGTGTGCCTAATTGCTTTGATCGAACTGTTAGTGTAATCATTCTAGTAAGGGCACTAACCCAGTTACAAGATAAGAAACGGATTTCATCACCGTTCTCTTGCCCACATAGGTAACAACATTCACGAACCCAAACCTCACTTAAAAAGCTAAAATATTATTTAGACATCAGCCCCTAAGGTAACGAGCTCATAGGACCCTTCAAAAACAACTCGGGAAATTGACTTTTATCTAGGCATTCTCAGAGGAAAGTTTGTAAACAATTCTTGTCAAAAAGGCCGCCTCGAGAAGAGGAAACGTTTGCCGAAGGAAGACGGCTGTCACAACGTTCATCGTTGGTTGTCTTCCTGGAGAATTGTTTACTGACTACTGTGATCGAGTAACCTTTACAACAGTCAAAGTTCAAGTGTTGTGGCGAAGTAGGAGCTGTCTAGCTTTTTAGGTGAATCTGACAAACCCACTTATTGCTAGATTTTGTCTAGGTTGCTTGGTGGAGTCAGCCTGATTGTGTTTGCTTTCCTATAGGTTCTTCGTAGTGATTCTTTGGTTCGAAAAAAAAAAAAAAAAAATATTGATGAGAAATGGATAGATCGTGGTACCAACATAATGGCAGAAGGGACGAGAGTTTTTCAAATCTACCATGGTGGTATTTAGCAAATGGGCAGAATAGTAGTAGTCATCCTAGAGACAATGTGCATAATGATGGTCGTAGGGATTATTACCAACCTCAAGAAGGTTATGAACCATATTATAGATATCCTGACAGATCATCTTACATGCATTATAGTAGAGAGTCTTATGCTCCAAATGTGTCCCAACCTCAATGGGAAAACATTGAAACTAATGACTCTTACATGCATTATAACGAAGAATTTTATGCTTCACACGTATCTCAACCTCAATGGGATAACGGTGAAACCATTGATCCTTCATCTTTAGCATCACCTTCGTTGGCCGAAACTATGAGTATGTTAAAGAAGGTTCATGAAGAGTCTATGAGTGCGCTAAAGAGGATTAATGGAGAATCTTCTGCTCCACACGTGTCTCAACCTCAATGGGATAACGGTGAAAAGGTTGACTCTCCATCTTTAGCATCATCTTCGTTGGCCCAAACTGTTAGTGATCTTCAAAAGAGTACTTTCGAGTTTTGTCAGACTTTAGAAGAAAAGAATGACAATACCTATAAAACTCTACAAGAAATAACAACTAGTATTATAGAAGAAGATCACCATGAGAATGTAGAGTACGGTCCACAGTGTCATGTGTACTATGATGACGAGGATACAATTTTAGAGGAGTATAGTTCTCCCGACAACATCGTTATTGAGACTAAAATCTCAGAAACGATGGATCCCGATATTGAGATATCCTCTCATTGTATCGAACTTGAAATACATTCAGACCATAATGAAGAGTTCACTAGAGTTGAAGATGATTTGAAGTCGTTTGACTCAACTGAGGATGATGATGTAAGGATTTACACCCTTCTACTAGTGTTTATAGCGGAAATATGACATCTAATGTCTACACTAGTATTCCCAGGATCACATGCAAAACTAGTAATTAATCTAATGGAGATAGTAGATTACCTTAATCGCTTTTCCCTCGAACTAGTTGAATTGATTGAAGAAGACCAAGAGCTTCAAGTGTAGCTCCTCTACTTGGGACACGAGCAATCAATTTGATCTCCCACCTTGTTGTATAGCTAGCACACCAATGGTGGTTGGAAAAGAAGAACACCTTCTTCTTTGACTAGATTGATAGTAATGGGAATTAGCTCACTTTCTCCTCTCTACTTGATGTGGTAGAGTAAGAAAGCTTAGAGAGAAATCCCACACCTTATTCTCTGCCCTAAGAGTGTTTATATAGAACCCTAATAAGAATCCACCTCCTTTTAGGTTTCCTAAAACACCCTTTAGAATAAGATTTAGGGAAATAGTCGAAAATAGCAACTATTGGTATTTTCTCAATTCCCCAAGGAGGAGGTTCCCAAACACCACGAAAATTGGCAGATATAATGTTTATTATATCAGCAACTAACCCTCCAAAATTCAGCCCAATCCGAGTCCTAGAAGTACCCGAACCGGTCTAGGCCCAAAAACCCTGTTTTTGGCCTTTTTGTACTATCTTTGCCTAATTCCTTTTAGGCCTATGAGATATGTTTATGGGACACTCCCATGATTATATCTCACTCCCACTAGTCATATCCTAGATCAATTTGTCACTCTTATGTGTAACCCGTTGTAGGATCCGATCGAAGTTAGCCGCGAATTACTTCGTAATTCGACGATCGTAGTTGGTCTCTAGCTACAACTCTACGATCCCTAAATCAATCGGACTTGATGATCTTCCACATCAATTGTCCTATCCGACAAATTGTTCGCATTGTCACCTTGGTCGAAGGACATCTCCTTCAACTCCTTCAGATGAATCATGGTTGACCAATTTGCTAAATGAGAGGATTGACTCGCCTGATTTAGGCGAAGATTTAGAATTCTTTAGGGACACCGATGATAACATGATAAAAGAAATTATAGAAGGACTATCTAACTCGACTTCTAGGGATACTGAGTCTGATAGTAGGGTTTCTCCATTGAAGGAACCCGAAGTACCTGTTTTAGAGAACCCTAGTTTAAGTCCGGGTGTCATTGATAGTCCTCTAGATTGCTTTGTATTTTGTCCCTCAAAACCATGTGTAGATTTTGAAGCACTCACTCCCTCTGTCGATCATCCATATGAAGACCCATTCTATCCGGTCTGTGATCTCTCTGGTGCAGTACCAAACTTAACGACCTTATTGTCGTCTAAGTTTGGGGATTGCCCTTCTATCTTGATAGTCTCACTAAGTTACGAAAATGTGAGACTATCGTTCACTGAAAACTTTGTGTTTTGGGTGGATCCACAGATGTATCGATTATTGGTTTACAGTTAATCACATATTTGTAACCCAGTAGGTATAATTTTTTCTATTTTTCGAACCATCTGTTCGTCTGGCTGAAGACGTTAAACTTAACGCTTTCTGGGAGGCAACCCATGCAGAGGACGCTGAATCGGGTAATATCTCTCCCTTCACCCTGTTATTTTTGCATAGTCTTCAGAACATTGAGGACAATGTTCGGTTTAAGTTTGGGGATGGGGGATTGAATTTTTAGTCCTTATTTCAAAAATTCAAAAGGGTTTAAAAATTTTTCAAATTTTTTTTGGATTGGAAACATGAGTCTAGTTGTTTTTGCTTGTTAATAGTTATAGAGTCTAGTTGGTTGTACTATGCTTTTGTTAAAGGTTTTTCCACGAATTTCGAGTCTTGAAGTTGTCTGTGCACTAGCCATGTGAGTATTAGATAGGTGAAGAGTAGACTTTTCAAAGAGAACTTAATCGATCATTAGTGGAGACTTAACCCATGTGAGATTCTGAGCCTTTCTTTTGCTTTGAGTGATCTCTTCTGAGCTAATTCTGAGTAGAATGAAGAGCTACTCAACCTCGCAATATTCATTAGAACTCAGTTGATCTCTTGAGTTCAAATTTTACAACCACTAGGGATGTCATCAGAAATGCAAACCTTCTCTTGTAGTCTGAGAAACTTGAAAACAGTGTCAACTATAGGAAGATAGGAACTTCATCATTTAGAACCCTGAGAATAAGGCATGAAGCAAAGTGAATAGAATTTTACCAAGGAAAGAATAATGTGAAGAAAGTATGTTATGCATCTTGAGTTTTATTACCAGAGTCAGTAGCAAAAAAAAAAATTAAAAAAAAGCAAAAATGGTAAGGACAGGAGGACAAGTAGGTTTCTGCAACTTCAAACTTATTTGGTTTCTCATGGTATTGTTCATCAAACTACTTGTCCAAATACCCCTCAACAAAATAGGGTCGCTGAAAGAAAGAATCGTCACTTGTTAGAAGTTATCAGGGCTATGTTGATCGAAGCACATATGCCATTATCTTATTGGGGAGAAGCACTTCTTGCTGCAACCTATTTAATTAATAGAGTACCATCTAGTATTATTGACTTTAGGACTCTTTTTCAAGCTCTATCGGATGCTACAACTTCTCCGACAGTTTCAAATTTACCTCCCCGTGTCTTTGGGTGTGTAGCATTTGTTCATCTTCATGAGCACCAACGTACAAAATTAACTCCAAGGGCATTAAGATGTGTATTTGTAGGGTACGGTGCAAATCAGAAAGGGTACAGATGTTATCATCCTCCAACTAAACGAATGTTTGTTACATCGGATGTTATCTTTCATGAAGATTCTAAGTATTTTTCACCGGAGTCTGAACTTCAGGGGGGAAAACGAAGCAGGAAGTTCTGACTCTTGATTATGAAGAAACGGATAATCATGTAGAAGAGAACAAAATTGGATCTAATATTGAAGTAAATTTGATTCCTAAAGAAATAAGTAGAGCTGAAATTGAAATTCCAGAATTACCAACACCTGAATCGGTAATGGAAGAAAGTGTTAATGAAATCGTTGAACAAATTGTGGATTCACCTCCAACTGAAGCCGTTGAACCAAGGGTTAGTAATACACCAAACCAATCAGTTGTCGAGGATGTTTCTGAAGCACCTTCCGAACCACCTAGGAAAATATTACCGTCGCGTCAAACCAGAGGTATTCCTAAACCGACATATGAACCTGAGCTGTCTAGTAGAGTCAAATATCCTATGAGTCAGTATGTGTCAGATCATTGGTTGTCAGAATCAAATAAGTCGTTTGTAAATCAATTAACTACTGTATATATTCCTAACAATGTACAGGAGGTCTTATCTGATTCAAAATGGAAAGAAGCTATGAATGAGGAGATGAAATCCTTACAAAAGAATGACACTTGGGAGCTAGTTGATCGTCCAGAAGATAAAAATCCAGTGGGATGTCGGTGGATTTATTCAGTGAAGTATAAAGCAGATGGTACAATTGAACGTTACAAAGCGAGACTAGTGGCAAAAGGCTATACTCAAACTTATGGAGTCGATTACACAGAGACATTCGCTCCAGTTGCAAAAATCAACACTGTTCGCGTCTTGTTATCGTTAGCAGCAAATTTAGATTGGCCACTACAGCAATTTGATGTAAAGAATGCTTTTTTGCATGGGGAACTATTAGAAGAAGTCTATATGGACCTTCCGCCGGGATGCAAGATACCACAAATACATAGCCAGAAGGTATATAGATTGAAAAAGTCATTGTATGGATTAAAACAATCACCAAAAGCGTGGTTTGGAAGGTTTACAAAGGCTATGAAGGAATTCGGTTATCACCAAAGCAATTCTGACCATACCTTATTTACAAAAAGGCATAAAGGAAAACTCACAGCACTTATTGTATATGTTCATGGTGGTTACTGGGGATGATCCTGAAGAACGAAAGGCTTTACATAATTACTTATCTAAAGAGTTTGAGATGAAAGACCTTGGTCCATGGAAATACTTTCTTGGAATTGAAGTATCTCGATCTAGTAATGGAATTTTCTTATCCCAAAGAAAGTATACTTTAGATTTGTTACATGAGGTGGGTATGTCAGCGTGTGAGCCGATTGATACACTTGTCGAAGAAGGATTAAAGTTGTCAGTGGAGCCTAATCAGATACCGGTCGATAAAGGAAGATATCAACGACTGGTTGGAAGGTTGATGTACTTGGCGCACACGAGACCAGATCTTGCATATGCGTTAAGTATTGTTAGTCAATTTATGCACAATCCCGGTGAAAAACACATGAATGTTGTTTTACGCATTTTGAGATATTTGAAGGCGGCTCCTGGAAAAGGTATTTTGTTTACTAAAAATTCGAGTTGTCGAACTATTGATGTATATACTGATGTAGATTGGGCCGGTGAAGTAAATGGTAGGCGATCAACTGCAGGATATTTTACCTTTGTTGGTGGAAATCTTGTTACATGGAGAAGTAAAAAACAGAATGTTGTTACACGTTCAAGTGCAGAGTCTGAATTTAGAGGAATGGCTGATGGCATATGTGAAGCGTTATGGTTAAGACTCCTGTTGGATGATTTAGGATATCCTTCTGAAAGACCAATTCAATTATATTGTGGCAATAAAGCAGCATGTGATATTGCTCACAATCCAGTCCAGCACGACCGCACAAAGCATGTTGAGGTGGATCGATGTTTTATTAAAGAAAAGTTGGAAGACAACATTGTAGAGTTACCAAAGGTCCGATCTGAAGATCAGTTGGCTGATGTTCTTACCAAAGCAGTTTCAAGTCGAATATTTTCGAAAATGGTAGACAAGTTGGGCATGTGCGATATCTATGCACCAACTTGAGGGGGAGTGTTGAAATATCTTTCTATATATTAAGATATCCCATATAATAGATATTAGGAAATATCAAATATTAGAAACTAGTAAGAATTAGGAACTAGTAAATATATTAGTATAAACTATTAAGAAACTAATAAAATATTGGAAACTAGTAAAGTTAGAAACTAGTAGTATTGTAACTCTATAAATAGAGTCTTATATTTCTTTTGTAATCCATTAAGGAATAAAACAATTTCTTTGATCAATTTCAACTGTAGCAACTAATATACAGAAAATAACAGAATCTAAAGTTTGACTCTTACAAAAAAAATATGCTTACATAAGAATTTAATTAAGAAATAATTAAAGAAATAATACCAAAAGTTTCAAAGATTTCTTTGATCTTTGAAGCAGAAACACCAGGATCCAATTTGAAAACATTTAGAGTTCCTTCACTAAGCCCATCAACCTGCCATTAACATTGGTATAGTGTATTGGGCCCATACTACCGTCGGATAATACGACCTCTTTCAGGTGGGTGGTAATGGTGGTGGAGTAGCAAAAATTTCTCTCTCTAAACCTTCCCATTGCATATAAAAGGAGGAATTATGGTGGCAGTGATGGTTTTTGCTGTTAATGCAGATCCGGGGATCTTTACCCAAATCTTGAAAAAATTAAAGAGAAGGAGGTTTGGGAGAGATCTCCTAGATTTGCAAAAAAAAAAATTATGAGAGGAGGTTAGAGAGAACGAGAGGAAGAAGAAGAAGAGTAGTTGAGTTGATAACCTCGAAAAGGAGTAATGCACGCTGACATACACAAGGGTATTTTTGGAATCGGAATATTAAGTTAACAATATGTAGACGTAGTTAGAAAAAAGTAGACTAATTTTGAATCTATGAAAAGTAGAGAGTCGAAAAGAAAATTGGTTATAAAGTAAGGGCTAAAAATGAAACAACTCTCATTTATATAACATTGAGGTTTTATAAGATTCTCTGGAATAGTTTTGTGAATGTCATGAACATGTTAAATCTCTATCACGTACATAAACATTTGATGCATAATGTATAACATCCCATGGCTATCATACTCATGTAATTATGTATTTCAAGATTTAAAAAGCATTGGATTGTCAATAAATGTTAGGGTTATTTTCCAAATAGCCCCTAACTTTGTGACCGGTTTCCTGCCTAGTCTCCTACTTTGTCAAAAATACCCAGATGACCTCCTTTTTCAGATTCCGTTATAACACCGTTAACCAGTCATTATTTCTCTCTCCTCCATCTCATAACCTCTCTCTGCCACCTCATCGTCTTCACCGGAGAAGGTCACCGACCAGCCAATTTTCCGGCCGGCGACCTTCAAACATTTAAAAAAAAAATTCACTCTCTCTCTAAAAAAATTGATTTTTTTTAAACCTCACCTTCTTTTTCTCTAGATCTGGTAATGGAGGTCGTAAAATGACCAGTAAATTGATTATCATCCTCTGCTACTTTCTCTGATTAAAATCACGTGAACTTAACGCCATTTGTCCGTGATGAGAGAGAAAAAAAATGAGGAAAGAACAGTAGTCTCTCCAACCACCATTAATGATTTACTTCAAAGCTTTTTTACTTGAAAATTTGGGTTTTATGAAACTAGAGTTTCTATTTCATTGATTGATCTTCAACTCTAGCATTGTTTATGAGCTGGCAACCAGTGAAGAAATCAAGTCGGTTAATTTCTTATGGATTTTTCTGTTATGAAGATGGTGACATTTTCTTATCAAGTTACTAGTGTTGTTTATGTTTTGTTGAAGAAGCTAAAAAGGAAGAAAAGAGAAAGTTAGAGAGAGAAAGAGAGAATACAGATTTGAAGATTTTTCTCTTTTTTAAGATCCATCAAATGATGAAGAAAAGGAAGAATTAGAAAGAGAAAAGTGATAAAGTTTTAAAGATCTGATTTCACTTTGTAAAAGATTGAAATGAAATCCATAATTTCAAGAAGGTATGTTTTATTATTTTACTTTCTCTCTCTACAATTAAATCTTAGTTTAGTAAGATCAAATGATGATATGAAAGCACTTTTAACTCTCAAATCAAGGATTGATCCTTCAAATACACTTCAACAGATTGATAGATCTGATTTATGTAAATGGGAAGGAATCAGAGAATGTACAGGAGGAAGAGTTACTAAATTAGTTTTAGAACATTTAAACCTAACTGGAACCCTAGATACCAAGAGTTTAAATCAGCTTGATCAACTTCGTGTTATAAGTTTTAAAGGAAACTCTCTTTCTGGTGAAATCCCTAATCTTTCTGGTTTAGTCATTTCCTGACCTCCATTACCAGATCTAGAGAGAGAAGGTGAGGTTTTAAAAAAAAAAATTTAGAGAGAGAGAGAGGAATTTTTTTTTTTGTTTGAAGGTCGCTCGCCGCCCGGAAAATTGGTCGGCCGACGACCTTCGCCAGTGAAGACGATGAGGTGGCAAGAAAGTGAGGTGGCAGAGAGAGGTTATGAGATGGAGGAGAGAGAAATAATGACTGGTTAACGGTGTTATAACGGAATCTGAAATAGGCGGTCATCTGGTATTTTTGACAAAGTAGGAGCTAGACAGGAAAGTGGTCACAAAGTTAGGGCTATTTGGGAGATAACACTAAATGTTATACTATATTTTTATTTCTTGTTGAAAAGGAAAATTTCAATTGAACTACAACAATTTAAGTTGATTACAATAAAGGTGTGAGAAAGGAACTGAAACCGAAGTCCACGATCTCTTTTCTTTAGACTGTCAAGACAACTTAGCTAGAATGTCTACTTGGATATTACACCCACGACTAATGTAGTGAAACTTGAGAGACTCGGAGGATAAATGAATTTGTTTGATGTGCTTAATTGTTGTCCTTGTTTGCTATTGAATCTCTTGCATTTTTCTTTGGAGATATCTCATTATACTTAGAGCGTGTTTGATTTTTTAGCACTCAGAAGTGCTACCACATACCAAGTTTAATCACTTAGTCAGTGATCTAAATTGTAAGCGCTATATTGTTTTTTTCCCGTCATTTTTAAGTAATTATCTATTTTGACCTTAAAGTATTTAAATGTTACATTATAATAACTCATTATGGTTTTGATTTAGTTAGAATAAAACTAATAAAGTTTAGGGTTATTTCCCAATTGGCCCCCAAAAGTGTGACTGGACTCCTCCATGGCCCCCTAAAGTAGGAGAAATATTGAAATGGCCCCCAGGGGGTGTACATTTAGTATCCGAACTGACCAAACTAATCCAATTCAAATAAAATTGGGTGGTTTTGGATTGATCCAATGGTTATCCGGATTGGATGTTAAAATGTCAAAACCGAATAATTTGATTCACTCCATGGATTTGTTTGACGGATAACCGAACCAAACCATTTATTATTATCTTATATATATATATTATATATGTAAGAATACATGATTTACATGATGGATGGTGGAGATTCAATTGTTTATCGTTTTTTTATCTTCCTCGAATGTTGATTAACTATGTCGAATTAATCACGTACATGTAAACTTCATGGTTTGTGAGGTAATACTAGTTAACACGTTTTAAGTATAACTGTAGCAAGTCCTAAAGTTGAAAACTCGAAATTTTGTTCTTGGCAAAATTTTAACTTTGCCAAAATTTAACTTTCTAAAATTTCCCTTTTGTATTTTTCTTTCTCTTATTTTTGTTTTTGTCCCTTGTACTTCTCTCTTTTAATTATTTTATCTTCATCTTCTTCTCTTTCTCTCTCTCCACACGACCTCCATTAATGGAGTTCTTAATAAAAGTTCTTTCAAATTAAAATTTAAAACCACCCACACTCTTCTATCTTCTCTTAATCTTCTTTCTCTTCTACTAAGATTCTTTATTTTCTTTAATGATTCTGTGACTGAAGTCCAATTTGTTTCACGGAAGCAACACAAGGTATTATTATTTTTTTCTAAGTTAACTCTCTAGGGTTCTTAATATATTAGAGTTTTGGTATAATAATCTTTTTCTTACTCACTAACTCATTTGGTATGGTTTCTTTAGGGTTGTTTTCACAATCACTTTCTACTTACGAATTATAGTCATTGATACGCATACGCTGCGCGAGTAAATCTTCGATTTTGACATCCCAAAACTCTGACTACTTCAGATATAATCTCACAATCAAAGATTGTAATTCAGTCAATTAATTAGAAACTTGTTTTTCTCTTGATCAACTGATCAATTTAACTAATCAAAAAAAGGAAAAAAAAAAAATTAAAAATCTTCTAATTGGACTACTAAATCTGGTGAATCATATGGATTTCAAACTCGGTAGTCTCAGTCTCAACGTCGTTGCTCATATTATTTGGATTCATCCTTCAATAATGGTTTTTCTTTTTCTTTGCTTTTGAAGTAGAGAGTAACTAGGGTTTCTTTATTCAAGATGCCTTTTTAATTTCTCCATGATGAAGGGGGTTGGTTTTAGAAAAGGGACTAAACCGAAATAAATACAAAATTTTCAAGGTGAAACTAAAATTAAAATTTGGTCCTTGAACAATATCCCTAGTTAGAAAAGGATGTTTGTCCCAGTCAGCGAAATCCCTTCTATTTTATTATATAGATTTTCTTTTTTAAAAAGCTTTTTCTCGTAAACACATTTTTTCGGAAAAAAAAAATGTCTTTTTTCGAAAATTATTTTTTCAAAAGCCGTTTTTCCCAGATGTCGTTTTTTTTACTGAAAAACAGTTTGCCGAAAATTGTTTCTTTTTGCGAAAATTATTTTTTTTCCGTAATATTTTTCACGAAAACGGGAAAACGATTTCTGAAAAAAAAAATGGTTTATGTAAAAACACTGTTTCTGAAAAATAGTTTTTGCTGAAAAAAAAGATTTAAAAAAAAAAAGTCTCATGGAAAGTTGTTTTCTTGAAAAAGGTTCTAAAAACACAATTTCTGAAGTAGGGGTTTTGGAAAAAAAATGGTGGAAAAAATAATTTTTGGGGAAATTTTTTTCGGAAAAAACAGATGTTTATATACATAAAAAAAAATTGGGTTGATTTTAAGTCTGAAATTTAGGCTGAATAATCCAAAATCATAGTAAATCTTAGGATGTGAGTGAGATTTTGGTCCAATACAAATTTTTGACTGGGGGACTCTCACCCATTAACAGTTGATCAAAAACCGGTGAACTTCAAGAACATTAATGTAATTGCAGGATCCAGGCATCCCAAAAAATGCATGCCATATATGGAGGTCTGACGATGCAACTGCTTCTAGGATGATAGTTGGGGTTTTGACATGGCCAGTGTAGGTTCTGTGTCATGCGACGGGGCATTTACTCCATCCCAATGCATACAATCAATACTCCCTAGCATTCCAGGAAATCCTTGCGATTCAGCAAGTGCTAGGAGTCTAGATATATCTAACTCATTCGGGTCTCTCAAGTATCTAGGGCCGAAGGCATGGATGACTCCTATTAGAAATTCTCTTAAAGATTCAATGACAATAGACTTACCAATCCGAAATATTCGTCTTGTGAATCGGCCACACATTCATATGCAAGCATCCTTATTACAGATGTTATCTTTTGATGAGGTGACAATCCCTTTTGCCCCACTGCATCAACTCTTTCAGTAAATTTGGGGTTGTATTCCCCAACAACATTGAGAATACGCAAAAATAAACCACGATTCATCCTGTAGCACTGAGCGAAACATTGTATCATCATAAGTTCGAGTTTCATTGAAATAGTCTCTCATAATGTTTTCATGACCGAGTTGTCTATTACGATCTATCGTTTGGCGATCCGAAACAGAGCCAACATGACGACAACGTTTTCGTGTAACGTTGTTTTCCATTTCTTCTAACATTCTACGATCATCATCATCTCTTTGTCGAGCCCATTCATCTTCTTCAAGCATCAAGTTTAATAAAGTGAAATTGAAATTGAAATTCATGGGATTCAAAGGATTCATGGGATTCAAAGGATCCATGGTAGAGAAAAAAGAAGATGAAGTTTGTAGAGAAAGAAGAAGATGAAGTTTGATGAGTTTATAGAGAAAGGGAGATGTATTTATAGAGAATTATGAGATATTTAACATGGTGGTTGGATGGTTAGAAAAGAGGGAAATTCAATTTTTCAGCGTCGAGAGAGGATGAGGCTGGAGCTGAATTTTTGAGGCTGAGCTGAGACTGAAAATTTTGGGTGAAAAAGTGTTTTTTTCGGCCTAAGACATACTGGGACTGGAGTTGCTCTTAGGATTCAAGAGACGTAGGATTTTTGTTAGCCAAAAAGACCAAAGACTCTTGATTTCTACTGATTCCTATTTTTGCTAGGAATTCTGCGTCCAAACGCACCATTAATGTTTCAAATAAGGGTCTGTTTGATACAGATAAAAATCAGGATTTTCAGCTGTTTGATTCAACTAAAAGGTTAGAAAGTCACTTTCCCGTAGGAAAAAAAGGTTGGAAAAGGGGGTTCAAAATTTTACCACATTTTAGATGGTAAACTGGTTTTCTCTTCCTCTCTTCACATCCGTAACTCTCGGTCTCTCTTGTACCCTCTCCATCTCTCTCGCACTCCCCCCCTCTCTCCATCTCTCTTACACTTTCTCTCATGTGTTGTTCTCTCTCATACTCATCTCTATTAATCAACTTGATTTTCTGTTAGGATTAAAAATCATCTCAAGATTAGCAATTAAACAGTAGTAAAGAACAACCTGAAATTTCAAAAACCCTAGAAAAACCAATTCACATACTGTAGCACGAAAATTATCAGTCATAACCCAATCCAAAACCCTAATACCACTTATTTTTAGGCGATTCAGGAATTGAACCCATGAAAGATCAATTCACATATTGTAGCAGAAAAATAAACTTTATCAGTAGAAAATTTCAATTGAACTTGAAAAAGGACCTAGTTTCTATGAATCCTAAAAAGAATTTACAATTTACAATAGAATAAACGGCTTGAGCGAGTACGACGACCCACAAAACACCCATCCAAAACCCCAATCCCCCTTATGCTTTGATTTTGTTCTTCATTGAGAGTCGATCCAGAGAGAAGATGAGATTTTTTTTTATTTTTGACGAAGAGAAGATGAGATTTGGAGATAAGACAACAAGACGAATTTTGGAGGCGCCCCTAAAAATGTTCTTATAAATCTTACTTTTTAAAGGCATTCTTGTAAAAGTCTTATTTACACGTTAATTTCTAAAGGCACCTCTTATTTTTCCTACTCCATATACAGTATAAAACAATTTCCTATGTTAAAAATTTTATTTTCTTTCCTATCAGAAATAAGTTGATTTTCTTACTCCGACATTCTCGCGTAACAAACGGACTCTTAAGTCTTAAGGGTCCGTTTGTCACGCGGGAATGTGTGAGTAAGAAAATCTAACTTTGTTCCAATGGGTAAGAAATTAGCTTTTCTGGGTAAGAAATGATACATTTAACTGTTTGATAGAGTTGTGGGAAATGCGGAGTGCCTTTAGAATATAACATGTAAATTAGACTTGTAAACTCTTTTCATTCGATTTAAATATCGTCAACCTTCTAATACCATACCAGCATGAGTACATGCCGATACCCCATTATCATAGAATTCCAAGAGACAATGTTTCTCTCTGGCATACTCTCAAAGACTTCTTAGCATGCTCCATTTCGCCACATTTTGCATACATTGTCAATAGAACGGTTGATAATAACACATCAGGTTTAATCTTCTCATTCTCCTTCATATAAGAATGAACCCGTATACCTCTATCGAGATTACCTAAATTTCCACATGCTTTTAAAACGCTCACCAGAGTTGCCTCATTTGGTTTTACCTCATCATCTTCTATCATCTTATCGAACAATTTAAGACACTCGTCGTAATTCTTAGTTCTTACAAAAAGTGCTAAAATGGTATTCCAAGATACCACATTTCGATTAGGCATCCGATCAAAAAGATCAAAAGCGACCGAAACATTCCCAATCTTTGCATACCCTAGAATTCCAGCTAACAGTATCTTTAACTGACATTCTCTAAAAAATCTCTTCAGCTGAGTTCATATCTTCAACCCCTGAATAACTTGCAATCATCGAATTCCAACTAAAAATATCTCTTTCAGGCATATCGTCAAACAGCTTACGAGCAACACCAATCTCCCCATTCTTCACATACCCACCAATCATTGAATTCCAAGTAACCAAGTCTCAATCTGAACTTTCACCAAACAACAAACGAGAATCCCCAATTTTACGAAAGGAAAAAACATATGAATCAACGAATTCCGAACAAAAAAATCCAATTCAAACCTAAATTTCACAATCCGGGCATGGGTTTTCTCTGCTTCTTGAATTGATCCCTCTGAACAAATCATACACAATAGAGGGAAAGTGTAGTGATTGGGTAATACCCATTTCGAAAACATTTGTCTGTAATAAAAATCAAGAGTTGTATCTGGGTTATAACAACTAACCAATGATCTAATGATGGTGTTACAAAGAAAAACATCATGTTCATCAATGTGAGTAAACAGAAAAAGACGATGACAAGATTTTATCTGACTTCAGTTGACGCCGATGAGTTAAGAAGATAAGTTGTTGCCGAGGCCGATGAGAGAAGAAGAAAACAAGATTTCATTGATTTCATTAAGCTTCATGAAGATTTCTGTTTCTTTCTACTCCATTTAACAGATTCACCATTAGTAATTGTGTTCCAATTTGGGTTTAGATTTCATCAATTTGGGTTTAGATTTATGTTTACAGTCATGGAAGTTCGGGAAAGAGAAACACAAGAGACGGAGAGAGATAAGCACGAGGAGAGAGAGCGTGTTTTCTGATGCGTGAGAATCGGTTTGCCCATGTATTTGGTGAGAAAATTTTCCAACCCTTTTGCCAACCTTTTTTTCTCAAGAGAAATCGTTCTTCTTACTCATTAGCTTTACCAAACACATAGGCTTTCTCAGCCATGTTTTATCAAGTATCAAACGGACCCTACGTTCCTTTGAAATTTCCTACCTGCCATTTCGGGCCGCCGCCCGAATACCCTCTAGCACCAGCGGCCAGCCTAAGAGCATCTCCAATGCAAGACTCAATCTTAAAATCTTAAGTGCCACCTAGGACTTTAAAGTTTTTTTTGAGAAAAAACATCTCCAATGCAAAACTCAATTGAGATCTTAAGATGATGTGGAAGCATTAAGTTTTAAGATGTCTCAACTAGAAACTCTATTTTTGAGATCTCTTTTGAGAGTCTTAAGTGTCCTAGTCATCAAATTTAATTTTTGGACCAATAGGAAACTTTTCTTTCTCAACCACTTTTTCCTATTAAATGTATGTGTGACATGTGTATCTATTAGAGTTTTTTAGAGTGTTGCATTGGAGAAGGACTTGAATTAGAGATACTCAAATTAACCACATAGGAAAGAGAAACTCAATTGAGACTTAACACATAAGCCAAATAGAGTTTATTTTAAGTTTTGCATTGGAGATGCTCTAAAACAAACACCCACTAAGCATCGCGTCGGGTTTGGGATCTCGGATATTTGTTAACCCGCTTAACTTGGACATCCATAAAAAGGCTCAACACTTTCTTTCTCTCTCTCGAACTCTTTCCTTCTCTTCACCAAGACGAGAGAACCGCCATTATTGCAGAATCCATCACTCATCTGGTAAGCAGATTCTTGTTTGTATTGTTCCTCCATCTCTGTCTTCATTACGTTTAGGGTTCTTTTCTTGTTTGATCTGCTTTCTTGCTTCCTGATAAATTGGGGATCTTTTCATGCGATTCAAATTAGGGTTTAGTTTAATTTGCTTAATCGTAACATCGACTACCTTTATCTTCGTTGTTGTTTTACAATGAGCAGCGTTTCCTTACTTGTATTTTCATTCCAGCATAACCTATTAGTTATCATCTTGTATTGAAATTCGATACGGTTCCTTTCCATGTCTATAATAGAAATTTTGGGGTTAATTTGATTGGAATGGAATTTAGGGGTTTTCTTTCCCAAATTTTGGTCTAGAAACAAAAGTTAAAAGATATTTTTTTTTTGTTTTGGGGATTTTGAAGCTTTGAGAATTGGATTGTTTATTTTTCCGATTCCTCCCTTAGTATATAATTTGAGGGTTTTGCTTACTTGTTCTGTAGTAGAAACTTGAGAAGACATGACAACGGCAGCTAGACCAACATGGGCACCGGCTAAAGGTGGACAGGAACAAGGTGGTACTCGGATTTTTGGTCCCTCACAGAAATACTCTTCAAGAGATATTGCAGCTCACACTACCCTGAAACCCAGGTAACCCTTCAAAATATCACCTACTTTTGTATACGCTTATTTGATATACATTGTCTTATGCCTCTATGAAGATATTGAACTGAATATGCTGTGAACCAAAAACCTAACATAAAACTTTTAGAGTCATGGCGTAGCCACACCACTGCTTTTCACAAAATAGGAGATATTGGGTGTTCAACAGCTACGTTAGTGTCTAGCATTGCATGGCATAAAAAATTAAATCATGTCTTAACAAGACTCATCTGCTCTCCTTTTTAAGACTACGAGAGGCAATTTACTATGTGAAGCACAAACAAACGTCGCTTTGGCATGTATGGGTTTATTATTCCGGTTGATGAAACTGCAAAGACACGCACACCCCAACTATTCTACATGTAGAAGTATTATATATATGTAATTTGGTGCAATTTTGTAAAATTTTAACAATTTGGTGTCTCTACCTCTCATTTGCAGAAGAGAAGGACAAGATACGCAAGAAGAATTAGAGAAAAGGAATCTACGTGAGGAGCTGGAGGAGCGGGAGCGCAGGCATTTTTCTTCGAAGGATAAGTCCTATGTTGGTAAGAGAGAAATTTAACCAGGCCTAATGTTTCTGGATGCCCTGTTATTACTTATACAGTTTTGCACCTCCGCTGATTGCAACTGCACTTTTTTTTTATTGCTGCCATTCTCCAAATTCTGTTTTATTTTCTTTGTCTTTTCTTTTTTATTTTGACGTTCTGTGTTTGGTGCAGATGACAGAGATCGAAGAAAGGGATCAGGTCACCTTCTTTTAGAAGGTGAGTGAAAGTAAACTGTCTGCATATATGCATCCAGTAGTAACACTTCTATATCTTCAGCTGCTAATTCGTTTGAGCGACTTCTTAACTTACTGAGTGTCTTATTAAATATAGGGATGAAGAGAGATACTGAAGATCGCATAGTTCCGCGAAACATAGATGCTGATGACTCTGATGTGGACGTTAAAAGTGATGATGAAAGGTAATCTCACAACATATTCTTTTTTTTTTTACTACTGTCTTTTGAATGATCGATTTCTTGTTTCATTATTGATGAACCTATATATGTTTAAGTAGGTGCATTCTGATCTATAACATGTATCAGAGGTTTCTTTGTGTAGTGAAAATACTTATGTTCTTCTCTTGGTTGCTTCAATGACTACAAAGTGACACAACATTTACCTGCTTAACATAGGCACCAATTTGATTTTGTAATTTATATGTTCTAGAAATTTACAATAGTTCAAATTTCCTTTTTCCTGTTCTCCCATCATGAAAAAATCTCAGTTCTGAATTATTTTTCAAGTCTGTCTGGATAAGAAGCCCAGGTATCGATGGAGGCATGGAGTTGATTCTTGTAAATGTTAATGACAAATGACGTGGCCTTGCTGTGTCATAGGCTATATTGGTTTTAGTACATAAGCTTACATGGTTGTCGTTGTTTCTTCTTAAAACTCAATCATTTCTGTGTCTATGAAATTCTTTATTATTGGGCTTGAGTGATCTAATCTATGACGTGTGTAGTGATGACGAGGATGATGATGATGAGGATGACACTGAAGCTCTCTTGGCTGAACTGGAACGCATAAAGAAAGAAAGAAACGAGGAGAGGCTTAGGAAGGTGTGTTCTTAATCTTCAGCTAGATTCTTTAATATAATGGATGATTGGTGTCTGGTAACACTTGCGATTATTCTCGTAAGTTAATTTTAATGTATTATGGATGGAAACAGGAACGAGAACAACAGGAGGAAGAGCTAAAGGTAAAAGAAGCAGAACTTATCCGAGGCAACCCTCTGCTCAACAGTGCCACATCTTTTACAGTTAAAAGAAGGTTAGTCTTTTGAAAACTGAGATAGTTCCTTGTTTACCGGCGTCAAATGTCGGTCTCTGGTACGAAGGGTTAATATATTCTTTTATCATCTTTCGAATTTACATATAACTTTTTTACTTCTGGATACCCAGATATTTAACTGTACTGTTTTCTTTTCTTATGTGTTCGGTCAGGTGGGATGATGACGTGGTTTTTAAGAACCAGACTCGTGGAGAAGCTAAGACCCCAAAGCGTTTCATAAATGATACCATCAGAAGTGATTTTCACAGAAAGTTTTTGCAGAAATACATGAAGTAGGGCCTGCCTGTATTACTTGGAAAACTGGAAGCTAAACCCATGTAACTTTGTAACTCAGTCCCAGTGAAGACTGAGAAGTGGAAGCCCTAGCATTGCTCTAAAACTTAACATCCTTGAGCCTTATTTTGTGAATATACAAACTGATATCTGGTTGCTTGAAATGGATGTTTTTTTTCTTGTTACAAACAAATTGTTCTCGGTTCTTCGTAGGGTTTCAAGTAGCATATTTATAACTTTCTCGCGGAATTGGTTAATGGAAAGAATATGTGAACTTGTTGAAGTCATTCATGATAGCCAGTTTTATTGTTGTAGTTGATTCTCGACTTTGAAGTTGAGACAAAAACGTCGGGATTGCAACTTACTTGGTACCACTGGTTGGTTTAGAACAGTTCAATGCCTAGTTGTTTTAATTACACAAACTCAACCTTGGTCACTGTAGGCCCAAGGCGCCAAAATTCTTTCATCTTTCACATTTACTGTATATCTGACCTCTTTAATCTACTACAAATTTAGTCAAAATAAGTAGATTTCATATTATCAATAGAAAAAAAAAGTAGGTTCATATTCATTCCAAAATGTTCTCTTGTTCAATTTAACATGACATGTCTCTTTTTTTTTTTTGTTGAACTAGTACTCATATATTAAATAAAAACGTTATTACAATATTTATTAACTAACATACATGGAATATTCTTCCAGCTTTTGCTTGCCTTCTTCTTTCTCGCCCATTTCGCTAGTTTATCTGCACTTGAATTTAGGTCTCTCTTTACATACTTGAATTGCACTTCTTCAAAGTCTTTCCTTCTTTCTTTAATTTTGCGTGTATGGATTAACGATTGCCAGTTCACCACATGTCGTTTTCGGTAGAGATGTTTGATTAGATTGATATTGTCGCTTTCTACTATTATCTTCTTATAATGATTCTCCTTCGCCCATTCGATACCAAATAAGATAGCCATTGCTTCTCCTTCTTCACTGTTTCTCGCTCTCGTGGATGTTACTTTCGCTGCGATGAATTGTGATTCTGAATTATGAACTATCATACTGATTCCCACATTGGATGTTACATTGGTATATGAAGCATCTACATTTATCTTAATAAAAATTTTCGGCGGAGGTTGCCATTTTTCACTTTTATTCCCACATTGGATGTTACATTGGTATATGAAGCAACTACATGTCTCTAGTTCAACAAAAAAAAACATGAGATGGCTCTCTTGTTTATACTCTTTTAACAAAAAGAATGAAATTGTAAATTTTTAAAAAATTTCTTGGGTGCAAAATTGTAAAAGAAAACAAGACATCTTGTTTTTCTTCATTTCCTACCACCAACTCCGTTCCGCTGCCACAATTTGTCTCCTTTTTTCTTCTTTTTCCTCTGTAGTATGAATTTTCAACCCCAGGAAAACTTGTTTGGAATAATCCCAAACCAAGCCATTCAACAAAAGGCGCCATACCAAGTGAGCTGAAAAATCTGTGAAGAAAACCACAACATGTCTTAAGACTGCTAACTGGAGCATATTTTAGAACAACCTCAGGAAGTGAAGTGGAAGCTCAAACACACCTTGAGTTAAGAGGCCCAAAATTTGGTACATTAGAAGAGAGAATGACACATTTTTGTAATCTTACACCAGATGTCCAAACAATTCTTTTCCAATTGAAGGCAGAAAGACGAATAACTTGAAAATGAACCATATTCAATTACATATGATAAGATTCTCTTAAATTTTATTTTATTTTTGAAGTCTTCTTTTTGCCCGTGAAGTCTCTTAGGAACTGTGTGGGAGAAGATCCCTTCGCCGTAATGGCTACAGAGAAAAGGGGGAGTGAAAGAGATGTTGGAAATATAGGGTTGGATCAATGAAAAGTAGTATCACTCAGAAAAACCAAAAACGGAGTTTGATGTGTCATGGTATGGATGCCACTGCTTTGAAAGTGATTTCGGTACAACCTCGGTGCAAATTGTATCATTCCGAACACTTCCCAAAGATTTACCACATCTATCACCTTCCACTGCACTGAAGAAGATGATATTGGAGAAGTAGAAAATCGACTTCAATATTTAGTAGAAGATGAACCCTCTTAGTAGTTGTACGTGTCTCTATTTTGGTTTAGGTCTTATTTATAGACCAAGTAAACCCTATTAGGGTTTCCCAGAAGACGTGGAGAAGAATAAGGAAGTTGTGGGATTTGAGGATATCCGTTACTTGTTCTACAAAGAAACAAATAATAGAGTTTTAGAAATAATAAATACCAAAAAGTATTTATTTTATTCTAAATTCCCTCCAAACTTCAGAACTCCCAAATCCAACCCGACCCGCGTTGGTCAGACCGACTATTCTCCTCAAGTGGGATTATCGGACTTAACGGCTTTGGAAGACATTTATCCAACAATCCCCCACTAAAGGATTACAAAGACTTCTAAATACCGAGCCTAAGTGGGACATGTACTAAAGTGTTCAATATCTTTCGATTTGAATTGACACATAGTGGAGTGGGGCAACAACAAGAATAAAACAACCAAGTGAAATGATTCTTGAACGTGGAGATTCTTAGTTGAGACCCCCACAACACATACGATACCCGGTGACTTTCCACGTTCTCCGCAATTCGTGCATGTTCATTTAGTAGGCCCTGAACATACCTTGGGTCTAATGAGTTTTTAAGAAGACAGCTGTATATCTTCCATAGAAGGCGGCCTTCCACCCTCGGGCTCATGCAGGTGATTTCTTTAAGTTTACCTCAGTGTAGACACTGATCCCTCACACGGGTCATGAAATCATTAAGAACTTTGGTAAGTTCATCCTCATCATCATCAGCAACTGAACACCCAGACAATCCGTCTCAGTAAGACCACCAGTCATGGTGATGGATGTATCAGTCATCGGTGCATTCATCAAGTCCATCTCAATAGGACCACCACAAAGGGATATAAATGCATTAAGAACTTTTTACAAGTTCACCCTCACATCATCGGCAACTATGTGTCCATCGAGTCCGTCTTAGTAAGACCACCATAAAGGTTATGAACACATTCATCAGTCGGTGCATTCATCAAGTCTGTCTCAATAGAACCACCACGAAGGGATATAAATGCATTAAGAGCCTCATGCTCAACCTTAGGTTCAACTTTGACCTGCTCAGTGAAGCTCGGTACTCAGCTAGCTCTGCTCCACGCTATAGGAGTAAGAGATCAGCCACACAGGCTTTATCTCATCTATCTCGACGTCTCGAGAATTAATCTCCTCGTGAAGCCTTTCAGAAGTGGGTCTGCCAATTTCTGCTCAGACCACTCATCCTCCAGAGCTATCGCACAATTCTTCAGCTTACGCTCTACTGTTACATGCCTTATCCGGATGTGTCTCATGTCGCCATTGTACACATTATCCTTTGATATCACAATGGCTGCATGTGAGTTTAATGAAAGGAGATCCAACATCATCTCCTTCCCCCACTGTGACACGTCTTCCTAAAAAGACTTCTCAACCACTCAACTTCCTGACCTACCAAGTCAAAAGCAATACATCCAGACTATAGTAGAGCGCGTTGCGCATGTCAGTTTTTAAGACTTCAATGACACGACATCTCCTCCAAAGATAAAATTTTAACTACTAGCTTGAACCTAGGTTAATTACTCAGTTAACATCACAATAACCTTCCAAAGCTGCAGAAAATTACTTTACTGCAAACCTAGGTTAATAATGCCTCTTAAGTACTTAAGCAAGCGATGAAGAACATTTTAGAGTTCCTCACTAGGTTTATGAGTATATCTACTGAGTCTATTAACTACAATGACAAATCAGGTTAAGTGTAATTCACCAAAAACCTCATACTTCTTATGATCTTAGCATACTTTGGTTGAGAAAAACAACACATTCATTCTTAACTGGAGCTATGTTGAGGTCAAACAGAGTTCTCGCATGTTCACATTACACGAGTTGAACTTTCTCAATATCTGTTCAACACAATCAGATTGACTTAGAGAGATGACATTTGAGTTTCTCTTAAACTTAACCTCCAGAAAGTCATTTTCCTCTATTAAGTCCTCTATCTCAAACTTAGATGACAGAAAGATCTTAACCCCATTCACATCATCTACATTGGCACCAAAGATAAGCATGTCATCAACACACCAACAAATGATGACATATCTGGACTCATACTGATTTGAATAAACACACGAGTCTGAGTTTATTCACAGTGAAGTCATTGCTTAGCATGGTATCATCGAGTTTCTCATACCATTTCTCATGTGCCTGTTATAGACCATAGAGAGACTTCTTCAGTCTACACACCTTACTCTCCTGACCAGGGATCACAAATCCCTCAATTTGGGACTTACAAACACATAAATCTCCCAATCTAGATCTCCATTCAGGAAGGTTGTCTTTACATCCCTTTGATGTATTACTACGTCATGTAAAACAGCTAACTCAATGAGAGATCTCACTGTAATAATTTTGGTCACTAGAGAGTAAGTGTCGATGTAGTCAAGTCTCTCTTTCTGTGTAAAACCTGTAATCACTAGTTTGGTTTTATACTTATCTATATTCTCATCAAGTCTCATTAGTACGAAAAATAGACATCTCATCAACAGATACCCATATTGTCACATACCCATAATTATACTGTTTAGAATAAACACACGATTCAAAGTTATTCACAGTAAAACTATTACTCAACAGGGTATTATCAAATTTCTCATGGCATTCCCTGGGTGTCTGTTCCAGACCATGTGGGGACTTCTTCAGTCTACACACCTTACTCCCTTGACCAATGACCACAAACCTCTCAAGTTGAAACATGTTAGTTTCCTAGTTAGGTCTCTAATTAAGAAGGGTGTCTTGACATCCACTTGCTGGATCACTAATTCATTCAAGGCAACCAAGACAAAAAGTGACCTAACAGTTGTGATTTTTTGGCCATAGGAGTGTAAGTGTTAAATAGTTAAGTCATTCACTCTATGCAAAGCCTCTATTCACAGGTCGAGCTTTATACGTTTCTATGGTCCTGACTAATCTTAGCCTTCTCTTAAGCAACCATTTACTACTAATGGGTTTACACTCTTAGGTAAGCCAGTCAGTTCCCAAGTGTGATTAACTAAGATATAGTCTAGCTTACTCTTCATGGCCTCTTTCCACAAGCTTTAATCTAATAAATTCATGACCTCATGATAAGTCTTTGGGTCAGTCTCAATTAAGAAACTAGACACAAACTGATCATTCAGCCAGACTAAACTTGTAGACAGAAAAGCAGTGATGGAGTCAGGGACACATGATAGAGTCTAGCTTACTTTTCATAACCTCTTTTCACGTGCTTTCATCTACTGAAGTTATGGTCTTATGATAAGTCTTGGGTCAGTCTCAATTAAGAAACTAGACACAAACTGATCATTCAGCCAGTATACACCTTCAAATAGAATAACGATGAAAAAGTCAGGCAAAGTTTTTCGCTATCCTACGTCTCTTACGTTTCGCAAGTTCTGTTCCGTCTAAGGTGTTATCAATGACAGAACTAGAGGGAGGGCATACTATTAGGCATCTCAACATGCAAAAGTATGCTAGTAAGTGACTTATCATGCAAGAGAACATTCTCAACCGACAGTTTCAAAGGAAACAAATGCTCAAAAATTCAGCATCTCTAGATTCTATCATAACATTATCGTCTAACATGAATCTATATGCAACACTATTATGAGCATAACAAACAAAACCAGAATCAACAGTTTTGGTCCGACAGTGACTTTCCCAAAGTTAGGTCTACCCATTTTTGTTAGACACCCCCACACTCTTAAAATTTCAGGTTAGGTGTGAAACCCTTCCATAATTCAAGAGTGTTTTGTCTAACACCTTTACGAGGTACCGTGTTTAACACACGACAGGCGGATAAATTCGCCTTCCCCCACAGGTCCTCTTGTAGTCCTACCTAAAAGCATGGCATTCTTCATGTTCTTAAGTGTCATCTTATTCCTTTCAGATACACCATTTTGTTGTGGCGTATAAGGAGCACTAAGTTCATGAATTATCCAATGTTCCTCATAGAAAGTCTTAAGGGCGTTAGTGCTATACTCACCACCCCTATCTGATCTAGACCTTTTCTAATTTCCTGTCCAGTTGGTTGTCTACTTCAACCTTATATTTCAGAAACATCTCTTTTTGCTACATCTTAAGCCCAATGAGGTAATCTCTCGTGTACATATAGTTATCATCTATGAAGTACTTTTTAGCTCCCTTCTTTGCTAGGCAGTTCTTGATGTCAGCTAAGTTTCTGAATGCACTAGTTCTAACAATTCTATCATTCTAGTTGTGACATGTTTAAAAGGTGAATAACATGTTTAGGTTTTACAGAAACATGATAACTAGTGTGATCATCAAGATCGTTTAGACTAATATGTTCACCAGTTTTCAGATTCTCAAAATAAACATAATTAACCTGTTTTAGCTTCCATACATACAAGACATCTAGTGTGATCATCAAGATCGTCTACACTAACGAATCCATTCATCTTGAGAAGCATTGATAACTTGTCCTAATCTACCATGTCACACATCATAATATAGAACGATAAAATAAAACTAGTAATGCTATCATGCAATTTCAAGAATTGCTATCACATATTAGACAATACTCATAGTACTTTAACTAATATTAAATGGAACGAGGTACCTTAAGATAGCAAGCCTTGCTATTGCAGAGTTTGCTAACACCCTCAGTTCAGATATCCAATTTTAATTCCTTCTTGGTTAGGTCCGGTAATCTCCCTTTACTTGAAACATGTTTCCCATTAGCAGTGGAGATGTCAACTTCCCTTAGCCGAAACAGGTTTCCCCATGGCAGTAGAGATGGCAGCTCCCCTTAGTCGAAACTGATTTCCCCATAACAGTGAGTATTATCTCGCTTCAACAGAAACGGGTTTCCCCACATCATTGGAGATGTTATCTCACTTTAGCAGAAATTAGTTTCCCCATATCAGTTAACACCATCTTCTTCCTTCAAAGAAAATCCACCATTAAAGCTTAAGGCAAGCTTTCTCTCTCTTGAAAATCTGCACAAAAACAAGAAAAACACAAGAGCAAGGCAATCAATAACATCCCCAAAAGAAACCGTAAGTTTTTCTAGCCAAAATAATGGTCGAACATAACCCTAGAAGATCCTGGCTAGAGAATGATTTTCCGGCCAAGAAAAGGTGCTGTTACGGCTGAAGTCCCGAGTTACTTCTCTGCAATACCGGGCTGCTTCTCTGATGTCTCGAGCTTTCTTATTGACTGTCCCCAGTTTCCTTCACTTATCCGATCCGGCTTGCTTGAAGAACTAGAGCATAGAAGAACCGAGTTTCTTCTTTTTATTCTTCAGATTCATCATCTTCCTTCTTCCTTCAATTGTCTAAGAATAAGAAGACAATTGCTATAATAACAAAACCCATATTCCAAATAATATCCAAAACAACCAATGGTTTTGAATAAGCCCAATCACTTTCTCTCTCTGAAATTGAATGTTCCATTCATCACCAGTGAATACAACCTCTTCGAATAACCTAGTAGCTTCACCTAAACTCTTCGGCTACTATCATAATCAAGATTTCCAAGCAATAAAGCATCACCACGAAGAATATCCAATTTATCCAAGGTTTTGGGATGCAAGGAAATGATAGAAATATAGAATTATCATCATTGATGGCATCATCAACAATGAGTCAATTTGGATCCTTATTCCTTTCCAAGATAGCAGTAGTAAAACCCTTTTTAATCATCTTCTATTTTCTAAAGGTTTTTTCACTATCTCTTATTGGAATTTAAGAGAATTAATGACATCCAACTTTTCTGTTGTTTCTTTCTCTAACAAGAATCCCTTTTCTCTCTCTACCTCTTTAACCTTCTTTTTACTGATTTGGAAAACGCATCCCACGACTACAATACTTTCAAGTATCGTAAACTCCACTCTGTCTGCAATAAAATAAACCAAATACCGTGTTCCACCAATAATTTCCATTGATCGAATAAATCACTTTCAAATTGTTGGAAATATAGGGTTTGATCGATGAAAAGTAGTATCACTCAGAAAAACTAAAAACGGAGTTTGATGTGTCATGGTATGGAGGCCACTGCCTTAAAAGTGATTTCGGTACAACCTCGTTGCAAATTGTATCATTCCGAACACTTCCCAAGGATTTACCACATCTATCACCTTCCACTGCACTGAAGAAGATGATATTGGAGAAGTACAAAATCGGCTTCAATATTTAGTAGAAGATGAACCCTCTTAGTAGTTGTACATGTCTCTATTCTGGTTTAGGTCTTATTTTATAGACCAAATAAACCCTATTAGGGTTTCCCAGAAGACGTGGAGAAGAATAAGGAAGTTGTGGAATTTGAGGATATTCGTTACTTGTTCTATAAAGAAACA
>BEHA01004687.1:97828-124112 GCA_002897215.1 Eschscholzia californica subsp. californica
AGGAATAATAGATTTAGAATTCTTCATTTTCTTGCTTGTACAATTTTCATGAAGTAGTCTTGGTTTATATAGACAGTTGTCTGCTGGAAGGAAATGAAGATTGTAGAAATCATGTGCATTATTTATGCATTTTAAGTTGTGTATTTTGGAAGAGAAATATCGAAAAACATCCGTTTATGTTAAGAGACAAATTAAAGTTCTTGATTTATTGAAGTATATTGAAGAAGAAGATATCCAAAAGATATCCAGACATCTTCAGAAGATATTAAAAAATCTTAGATATAGCAATCATAGATAGTAATTTTGTATTTGTCATTATTTTCCTATTTATAAATTCTCTACAAACCCTATTGTAAATCCTATATATGTGTACTCATTTAATTGATTCAAAGCACCTTTGATCATTAAGAATTCGGTGTCTTCTTTAATCTTAACATGGTATTAGAGCACAATTAGTATTTCTGGGGTTTCTTATTCAACAAAGCTTATTCGTTTCATTAGTTTTATTTATCTCAAGAAGCACTAAGGATTATTCGCCTCTTCTGCTTATTTATCTCAAGGAGCACTACGAAATCTTATTCCCTATATATTTTCAACCATCTCATCAGCAAAGGTCAGTTCTTGATTGTTCAACCACTTTTTTTTCGATTTTTTTATACCTAAATAAGTCTGAAATTGCGTTTCAGGAACCAAAATCACCAAATCTGGTCCATTCCCTCCCACTCGACCACAAGAAGAGATTCCATTTTGTTCTGGATCACCACAAAATCCAACCCGGTTCTCCTTAATCTAAACTGACCAAAGACCACCCAGTTTGGCCTCGCTGACTAAGTCAGCAATCTCTGACCGCGCTGACCAAATGCATTATAAAAGATGATGACCCTTTGTTGTGACGCCCGGTGTTCCAAGTCACGGTTTGCAAGACAGTTTATAAAAGAAATTCAGTCCAATACTAACTCAAACCATTTTGAAATATAAACTCAAGTCAAAACTCTCATCACGGGTTACAAATCAATAACAAACGCAGCAGAAAATCAAATATAGTTTAAACCTTTTGAAAATATGTTCGGAAAACGTGTAACCCGAAATAGTTTTCATAAAGCGAAAGATAGGAAATTTTGACAGAGTGTCCTCTGTAAATTGAACTTCTGAAACCTGAAAAACCTGTCAAACATTCATACATGTTTTCATAAACTTGAACATAACAATAACATCACATTAAAAGTGACAAGGTGCATATTATTTACATGTGTACAATCACAAACCAGGGAGAGAGCGATCCTAACTATTCTAGATGATACATATATAATATTAATATTGTGATGAAATCTAAGGTTGAAAAGATAATATAAATTATATTCTTACATAATGTGAGCCAACGAAGTAAACTGTGTCACTCCTGGTCACCAACACCTGCAACTGAACAAAAACAAATAGGAATGAGATTACCCGAAGGTCAGCTCAGTAGAATACCTAGACATCCTACCCACACCATAAACATCAACAGTTTCATATATCAATAGTTATAAGTGTTTACATATATACAAATATATCAATATGCACACCAAACAAGACAATATAGCAAGATAATTCTTTTATCTTACCGAGATCACGATTGAATACGCCCTCAGTCGGAGTCACTAACTATTCGGCTAGGAAGAACCGGTTGGGCTTTTTTAGTGCGTAGGCAGGCGGCGCCTTATCGGACGTTTGACTACTATAGTGTTCACATGGATCCACGTAATACCCCGGTAAGAGCTTCCGTAACTCTTCCTTCGTCATCATCACCCATCGGGCTAGCTTGTGATCTCAATACGCATCGAATAGTAAATCTCACCCAAACAGTGATACGCTTAAAATATGTCATGACTTACCCAGACGACTATAAGAGCATCGTCGTGTAGCAGAGTCATATACCCACGATGATACAACTATCTCATCTTGAGGCACATCCTACCTCCGACCAGATCTGATGCTTCCTCGCGAGGTAATTCTTTAACCATTCGAAGAATACCCAAACATATGCATGAACCTATAAAAATATTAAATGATCTGAGTGACTCCCAAAACTACAAGAACAGAACCCTTCTAACAGGTCCCCTCAACCAGATGAGACGAGCGTTCTTGTGTCTCAAGGTAAGGTAAACCTTGTTTTAGGCCAAACTTTTACAAGTGTCCACTTTCAGGGATTAAGTATTTACTTATTAAGAAAACTCAGGTAAACACCATCTTTCATTTCGGTGAAAGCATTGTAAGTATCAATCACAACAAAATTAAAACCACACACACCCGTGGCTTAGCAGAATAAATAAACAAGCATGGCATTAATAAGTCGATCCCCTAATCACTTCAAGGGTCGGAATACTCAAACTTCCATCCTCTCCGGACCCCATTTTGGGTAAACTAGAATGGTCATTACCAAACGGCTGCGCACGCACCGAGTGTAACCCTTGACATAATTCATGGCTAATCTATAACATAAAAATAAACAATGGGACCAACTAATGCCCGTCGAAAAACAACCATTAGACGTAACACAGCTTAAACGATACCGCCACCATGTTATACATGCAGCTCAAGCGATTCCGCCATCACATATTTACAATTCACACAAAACGATCATACAGCTCAAGCGATTCCTCCACCATGTGATTATTTTTCCGAAAACCAATTTGTTTTGAAAAGATAAACATCCATAATAGAGAGCATAGCACATACATTCACATCATATCATGCCATAATTTGAACTAGAGAACGATAAAAATAAAATATATATATATATATATATATATAAAGTGGCGAAACAGGTGCTTCAAGTAAGATTCATAGGATCCTACCTCTTCTTCCGCCTCGAATGGTGTTCCTGACTAAGCTCCACCTCTCCTCGAGCTCCCTATTGCAGTACATTAGTCATATTGAAATATAAAAGAGCAAAACGATCATTTGACAGTTACATAATTGTCAACAGTTCTCTTGCAAAGCAAGAATGCACAAAATGCATTAAACTAGACTAAAAATGTCCTATCAGCACTATGCAGTTCACTGAAACATTCTACCGAATACCTGAAATGTATTTAAACCAAACAACCAATTTCTCATAAACTCTATTTTACATTCCAGCATCTCCATAAGCCGACAAACCATTTAACAAACCCAATAATATGAATCTATGACTCAAACTGTCCATTCATGTGAATATATATGACAAAATTCGGGTAACTATCTATGTTCCAATTCATTCCCAAAATTAGTCCAAATATGAAATTCGAGCAGTAGAATAATTCGACAGCAACCCGCCTATATACGGACACCCCAAAATAGTCCATAATATCCTAAACATGTTCCTAAACATAAATCACTCGAAGAAACTAAAGAATAATAACTTCAAGTTATGAACCCAAAAGAAATTTGACCCAACTATATAGTCTTCGATATAACTACTAAATAACCACTAAATTCGGACGAAATAGAAATTCTAAACCGCTAAATATAAAACGAGTCGAATAGGATTATCTGGAACAAGTTTCTGAAATTTGAACCACAAACCTCGGAATAACCGACCGCCACAATTATATAAAACCGTCCTTCAATAAACCCAAACCCTCTTGTTTCCTTTACTGCTTGATTCTCAAAATGACTTGACCCTAGAGATGACTCCTCCAGCAAGTGATATGTCTAAATGGGACATGGGTAGGTAGGGTCCACATGAAAATACTTGAAACTCACTCAAACCACCATCCAATAAGTCCATGCATGCAATGAGGTGTGAAAATTAACTTGACTCTTCAACCCTTCATTTTATATTAATTACTTGTATATTTTAAATATTTTTTTTGTATAAAACTAAACTATCTTCTACTTAAACTATTTTAAACTTAATTATATAAAATAAAACTCTTTATTTTCATAATGAATCACATATTCATATATATAACTTTAACAACCAACAAATCTTATTTTGTTATAGGATGGTGTGGACCAGCCTTCCAGGCTGCTAGTGATATTGTTCGCTTTGGCACACTTGGGTCTCACGGTTTTAAAAGGCCTCATTATGATCTGTGAAGTAATCAGAAATATCCAAGGGAGTTGTGTTCATCGGTACTTCAAATTCTGCTAAATTGACTTCTATTTCTTTACCTTTCCCCTTAATGGAATTTTGGTAAAGGTTAACCAAGTGTGTAGCAGTACGACAAACACGTGACCAATGCCCCTTCATACCACATCGGTGACAATTATATTCACGATGATTAGATCTTTGTACACCTTTTCCTTTGTCATTTTTGTATTTGGCATTATTCCACATCTCGTGGTTTGATGCTAATTTTTGTTCACCTGAATGCCTAATAGGACCACCACGTTGTCGATTATTATATCGACCTCGACCTCGACCACGTCCATTGCCATGTCTGCGTTCACGGTTCATTGATGCAACAACATTCACTTCAGGGAATGGTGTAGTCCCAGTGGGATGGGCATTATGATTTTTCATTAACAGCTCGTTATTTTGTTCAACAGCAAGACGACAAGAAATTAATTCAGAGTACTTTGTAAACCTACGCTCTCGATATTGCTGCTGCAGGAGCATATT
Source organism: Eschscholzia californica subsp. californica (assembly GCA_002897215.1). Taxonomy (NCBI): domain Eukaryota; kingdom Viridiplantae; phylum Streptophyta; class Magnoliopsida; order Ranunculales; family Papaveraceae; genus Eschscholzia; species Eschscholzia californica. Next base: position 102,417 of record BEHA01004687.1, read on the forward strand.
CGATGCGTGGAAAGTTGAATATGTTCTCTCTAGCATGTCCTCTTCAGTTATATTCTCTCCACATAATTGTATCGAGATTTAATTTTATACAATGCTGAATTGTATTCACTTATTGTCTTAAAATCCTGTAAACGCATGTGCATCCAATCGTAACGAGCTTTTGGGAGTATGACAGTCTTTTGGTGGTCATATCTTTCTTTCAGATTTGTCCATAAAACATATGGATCTTTTACCGTTAGGTATTCAGTTTTCAGACCTTCATGAAGATGATGCCGAAGGAAAATCATTTCATTTGCCCGATCTTGTGGGGATGTTTTATTTGCAGCCATAATGGTATTTCCAAGATTCATAGCATCAAGATGAATTTCAACATCTAGAATCCATGTCAAGAAATTTTTTCCCGTAATATCAAGAGCAAGAAATTGCAATTTTGTAAGATTATCCGACATGATCTTAAGATTGTAGTATAATATTCTATAATTTGTTGTGTAAATTACATTGGGTCAGAACCCTTTTTATAGGCTCTAAAAAGTAAGGACATTCATGGGCATTTACACAAGGAGTTACATGCATACACATGAATGTGCCTTTAAGTTATAGGTTACACATGACCACATTAGTGTAGATGTTACACATTATAGTAGTGGAAGACAAAATATTACAACACTCCACCTTGGATTCCACAACATAAGAAATTGTCTCATTAAAACCTTACCAAGAAAATCCTATGAGAATAACCATGGTGAAGGAAAAAGAGTACAATGTTCTTTAATATCTTCGATTATGTTAGAAGTACATAAACTGCCTCATTAAAACCTTGCCAATGAAAATCCTATGGGATAAAACCGTAGCTAAGGAAAAAGAGTACAGTTCGAAGATTTACAGTGTAAGTTACATTTAAACTTTGTCACTTTCTTTCTTAGTTCACTCCCCCTCATGGATACTCCTCCTCATAGACGTTTAGACGGTTGAGATTGTGCAAGATCACTTAGCCGACGCATTCCGATGTTGTAGACTAATTTCTTGAATGTTGAAGTTGGTAAAGTTTTAATAAATAAATCTGCAAGATTATCACTTGAACGTATTTGCTTAATTTCTATGTCACCGTTTCTTTGCAACTCATGAGTGTAGAAAAATTTAGGAGATATGTGCTTCGTCTTGTCACCTTTGATATATCCCCCTTTAAGTTGTGCAATACAAACTGTATTATCTTCATACAATACTGTTGGAGTATCTTTGATTGAAGAAAGTCCACATGTTTCCCGAATATGCTGGATATTAAACCTTAACCATATACGCTCATGACTTGTCTCGTGAATAACAATTATTTCAGAATGATTGGAAGAAGTAGTTGTTATAGTTTGTTTTACCGATCTCTAGGATATGGCAGTATTACCACTAGTAAATAGATACCCTGTCTGTGACCGTGCACTGTGAGGATCAGAGAGGTATCCGGCATTTACATAGCCACATAATTGTGATTTTATTCCTTTCGAGTAAAATAAGCCCAAATCGATAGTTCCTCGCAGATACCGTAGTATCTGCTTGACACTATTCCAATGTCTTTTGGTAGGTGCAGAGCTGTACCTTGCTAATAAATTTACAACAAATGCTATATCTGGTCGGGTACAAGTTGCTAAATACATAAGAGCACCAATTGCACTTAAATACGATACTTCAAGACCAAGAAGATCTTCATCATCCTCCTGAGGACGGAATGGGTCTTTCTTTTCATCAAGTGAGCGAACAATCATAGGACTACTTAAAGAATGAGCTTTGTCTATGTAAAAGTGTTTTAAGATTTTTTCTGTATACATCGATTGATGGATAAATATTCCATTTTGCAAATATTCGATCTGTAAACCAAGACAAAATTTAGTTTTGCCAAGATCTTTCATCTCAAACTCTTTCTTCAAATATTCAACCTTCTTAGTGAGCTCTTCTGGAGTCCCAACAAGATTTAAATCATCTACATAGGCTGCAATAATGGAAAACCCATTTTCTGATTTCTTAATCAATACACATGGACAAATTGCATTATTAATATATCCTTCTATCGAAAGGTATTCGCTAAGGCGACTATACCACATCCGTCCTGATTGTTTCAATCCAGATAACGATCTTTGTAACTTGATCGACTACATGTTTGATGATCCTAACTTAGATGTTTTAGGCAAGTTGTATCCGTCAGAAATTTTCATGTAGATGTCACTATCAAGTGAGCCATACAAATATGCAGTGATTACATCCATTAGACGTGTTTCAAGACATTTAGATGCTGCTAGACTTATCAAATATTGGAATGTTATTGCATCCATTACAGGAGAATATGTCTCTTGGAAGTCTATACCCGATCTTTGAGAAAAACCTTAAGCAACTAAACGTGCTTTATACCTGATAATTTCATTTGTCTCATTTCTTTTGCGCATAAATACCCATTTGTATCATACAGGTTTTATATTTTCTGGTGTTTGAACTACATGTCCAAATACCTCTCTCTTCGCTAAAGAATTTAGCTCAGCTTGAATAGCATCCTTCACAGTCTCACTCTTAAATTGGTCTTGAGAGCGGCGTCAATGACATTTTCAAGGCGCTTTTGAAACGACCCTTGACGTGGCTAATTTTAAAGGCGCTACTTAATTGGTCTTGAGAGAGGCGCCAATAGTACTTTCAGAGGGTGCTCTTAAAACTATTCTTTTGACATTATCGCTTGACATACTTGAGTTTACAGTTTACCTCCTCAATTTGACATAATTGAGTCTACCAGAACAAGGTTTTAGCAAAAAAATGCAATGTGTGAGGCACACATATTCGTTTATACCCAGGGACGGAACTACAGCTAGGCCGAAGGGGGCCATCACCCCCCTCGACCTAGCCGTAGTGACCTCCACTATAATCTACAATAACCACGATTCACAAAAAATAACCTATTAATACATATAATACTAAATACATAACATCAACAGTTAGCAGCTTCTTGGTAGCACTTTGTTGTTATAACTCAAGTGACCTGTGTTCGATCATGATTACATATTTTCTTATTTTTTGTGTTTCAAGACTTCTCTAAGTGGGTTTGGAAAGGATATACAATTTATCTTCTCTAACATTTTAGTCAAGGTTATCGATTAGTCAACATTGGCCCCTCTTGATCTTTGATCCTGATTCCGTCCCTGTTTATACCTAAATGGATAGTTTTAAGAGCACCATGTCAGTGTTATTGTCATCCCTCTCCGGGCCAATTTATTAGCACCCCTCTCGAAGTGTTATTGACCCCAAGTGTTATTGCCTCCGCCGTGAGATTCTGAAGAAAAGAAGCGCCTTTTAAATTACCCTAATACCTAGCTGTCCATTGCTTGATGGGTATATATGCAACCTTCTAGTTCTCTCCTTCTATTCGAATTTCGCCTGTCATTATTTTTGTGCCTCTTCCTTCGAAACCCTAACCTTGATTAAGACTCCATTACTTGTTCATCCAAATTCCAAAGCAACAATCTTGATTACTTATTTCGGTATCTCTCTCAGTTTCTACACTTTCTCTTTCTAGGGGATCATGGGTTCGAAAAGCTATTCAAGGCATTCTGAAGGAGACGGAGCGAGTCCAGGGTTTGTATTTCTTCCAAAAATTCGATATTCTTCTTGCAGAATTATTTGGGTCAGAATATCGATGTTCTTTCTTTTAATTAAAGTGGGGTTTCTTTGTTTTCAATGATTCAGGAAGATTTTCATTGGAGGACTAGCAAAGGATACGAGTTTAGGTAAGTTCTCAAAACCTAATTTTATGTAATCTAGCATAATAATTCCTGGAAACTTTTATTATTGCTGAATTTAGCTACATTCACAAAGTTTATTTGGGATTTAGGTTAGTTTGATATCTAGGTTGTTTTATAGAGTTCAAGTGCTGATTTGATCTTCTTCTGCACTTTTCTTATTGCTGAATTTAGCTACATTCACAAAGTATTTTGAGAAGTATGGGGAGATTACTGATTCAGTAATAATGAAAGATCGGCACACTGGGCAACCGAGGGGATTTGGATTCATTACCTACTCTGACCCATCTGTAGTTGACAAAGTGATTGAAGAGACCCATGTCATCAATGGAAAACAAGTAAGTCATCCCTGATTGCTTTAGAATTAATATTTTAGTTAGCAAGTAGTGGGTCGTTTCTTGCCTTCACATGAGAATTGAGATTATTAGCCATTTATGTAGGTTTTGGTTAGATAAGTAGAAGAGTTTTCTAGTAATGAATTGCCTGAAAAGAACGCCTAACTAGTTTTTTTTTGGATATTGACTACGATAGTCAATACAAAGGCATTAATACATCAATATGATGTGATAAGCACGATAACTGCCGAATTAAACCCTTACAAAAATGGGCCTAAAGCCCTACTAAACAACTGGCCTAAAGCCCAACTAAATTACTGGTAGCACATCTAACTACTTTATTTATACCCAAGTGCAATAAATCCTGATTTGCACTTCCATGGGATCGAACCTAGGACCTACGTATTGGGCAATAGATGCACTACCATCTGGATTGCCAGTTGTTGGCTACTTGGCTACATCTAAGTACTTAATCATCTAGAGATTGGGGATAGGAGAATTATGCAAGATTACCTTCTGAAGTTCAGTTGCATTGATAAACCTATATACTTTGCTTGTTGAGAGCCCCATGTTTGTACTTTGACTAGTTAATCTTTTGTAATCTGGTTATATGTTGAATTGGCTTTCTGGTGAATAGTTCATCAATAAAATCTAAAATTTTACATTTGTTGATGATTTAATGGTCTGGAGACCTTCTGGTATTCAGCATATTAGATTTTATCTTATTGGACTCAATTTATTGATGAATTACACTGTTTGCGAGATATTCAGCATATTTAATCTATTATATGTAATTTTGGGTGTTAGGTTGAGATCAAAAGAACAATTCCTAGGGGTTCTGTTCAATCTAATGATTTTAAAACAAAGAAGATATTTGTTGGTGGGATTCCTCCGACTGTCACTGAAGGTACAAACTTTACAATTTAATTAGTTAAATTCATATTTCAGTTCCTCTTTTGGTAGAGTTCAATAAACAAGATTAGGTTAATACCTTGATGTTTTGGATAGCATTTTGTTGTTTAACTTGTTCATTGTCTTATTAGATGAGTTCAAGAATTTCTTCGAGAAGTATGGCAAGGTAGTGGATAACCAAATTGTTCGTGATCATGCAACCAATCGCTCTAGAGGTTTTGGATTTATAATATTTGACAGTGAAGAAGTAGTAGATGATATGATATCCAAAGGAAATAGGATTGATATGGCTGGTACCCAGGTTAGTTTTCCTGCAATGTCTGCTAAAAAAATTGGCGTAGATACAAGGATAGTTGTATCACTTGTCGCTTTCATAGAAATTTTGAGTACTTTTTTCTTTGTTCAACATAAGGGTATTGTTTACATATTTCATCAATCTTCAGGTCAATTATTGTTCCATTTCGTATTTAGGCAGGGTCATCAAACTTGTTGTGTAGATATACGAAAGCCAAGGTATAAACGTATTGAAGAACTTAGGTTAACTCACTTCCTTTCCTGTAGGTTGAGATCAAGAAGGCTGAACCAAAGAAAGCCTCAAACCCATCATCCGCTCCTCCAGTTGGAGGTGCTTCTAGGGCTCACTCTTTCAGTGATGGGCCTGGTGGATTTCAAGACCCCTATAGTTTTCGTGGGGGAGAATTTGGTTATAGGACTCCTGGGGGATTTGGTGGTAGGTATGGTGGTTATGGAGGGTATGGGGGTGGTGAATTTGGTGGTGGTTACGGCCTTGGCGGCGGTTTAGGTGGTGGCTATCGAGGTGATACCTCACTTGGCTATTCCAGTACTAGTCGCTATGGGTCATACGTTGGAGGTGGTTATGGTGGAGGTGGTTACGGCCGAGTTGAGGGCTATGAAGGCTATTCAGGATATGGTGGTGGTTATGAATCTGGCCCTGGTCCGACGTATGGTGGAAGTGGAGGGTACTACGGAGGTAGAGGTGGTTATAGTGGCAATAGTCGTTACCATCCTTACGCAAGGTAGAAAGATAATACAGTTCCAGTTGCTCTAAGCTCTTGCTCTAGAAGTTAGCAAAGGTTTATCTAGTTCTATACAGGTTTTGGCTCTATATAATTATCTAGAAGTGGTAGAAGTTATTGCAGGGAGATCTAGAGTTTTAGAAGACCAGAAGGCACAGTAGTATTATCATCTTGAAGGAAGTTTAGAAGATCTAGAAGAAGGCTCTAGTTGTCCTACTATTTGTCTACAACTTGAACTAGTAATTCCGGATATCTTCCAGTCTAGAGCTTATTGTCAATTGTGTTTTGGCTAGACTACAGAAATCTTTTCATTTTAGAATGTTAACTAGTACATAGACTTCCAACACTTGAATTAGAGTTTCTCTCTCTGTCAGTGGTTTTGTTATGTTTAGATAGATTTCTTATCTGAAGTATATTATCATTTTAGCATTTGAAATAGTGGTTTATGTCATGTCGGACTAGTTCTTTCTCTCACCAAAAGTCCTCCAACAATAGCAGTACATAGGTCCGGCTCTACTTGGGGTAGATTGCACAACGCATAAAGGTGTTACAATTAGTTAGAATAACCGTCGAATGAATTAAAATATGGGATTGTTCTCAATCGACAGGCACAAGTGTTTGCTTCAAACCCGATTGTCACAATGATTCTACTATTAGGTAGGCTTTTTGTCTTTCTCATTGTAGGTTCAGAGCTCCTTAAGATGATGCCTTTATGGGATCTGGCCAAAATGCTCTGAAATCCACGACCAGGATGGGCTGGAATCTCAAATGAAAGCCTTTGAAGAGAACTGAACACCAGACAATTCTTTTATTGATGGTGGTACGTATACGGTGGGTAAAATTGCAGGAATAAAATAGAGATGAAAATAAGTTCTTTAACGCAGCTAAATACCTTGCATTGTAGTTTACCTGGCTTTAGGGGTGGTTATTGGGATGGGTCGGGTCGGGTGACCACTGGGTTACTCCTTCATCAGATAGGATTGGTTGGTTTCTAGAATTTTTTATTTTTTAACATTATAGGAGGGCTATGCTGTTAAATTGATTTGTGAGAGTTTGATCTCATTAATCACGACTTGATTTGTATTTAATATATCAAGATAGATTATTGTCATGTAATCTCAGGATATCAACTCCTTATCTCAATCAGAGCTCAAGCTCATACGGTGAGGTATGAGTGTCTGCTCCTGCTAGATCTTCCAACATCATCCCACATGACAATTTAACAAATGGATCCTCTATTTAAGGAGTAGATAAATGAAGATGAATTACCCATAAAAATCCTCTTTGATTATTAGTATGTTACCTTAGACTTTTAGATCCTTCCATCTCTCTCCCTAATCACTTTACTTTCTTTCTTTTGTTTTCTACTCTAATGGGGCAGGTTTATTTCTTATATATCCTTATCTGACAATCTGTAACCTTTCTCACCATTAAAAGTAAGTGTTACTGAACCAATGTTTTATCCAACAATTAGACATCTACAGCCAAAGGATGCTGTTGGGTTGGTCTGCGAACACGAAGAAAAAGATTTTGGTGTTTGAGATGCAATGACTAGATTTTTTCATCTACACAATAATCTTCTTCAATCTCTTCCTTAGGCTTTCATTTTCACGTCCAACACAGCTAAGTCTAATAAAAATCAAACATCTTCTAACTTTCTTTGGATGCGTTTCATTTTTTCCTTAAATTAGTGAGGGAAATTACTTTTTGTGAGATGCAAAAAGGCGTTTGTTATTATGTTTCATACATGGTTAGACTTGTTGTATTTGCCAAATTATACAATCAAATACATTCCTAATTGTATATTGAGATCAAACATGAGATGATTTGATCTTCATTTTCTAATTTAATATATGAATCTATAAAAACTTGAGTGTATGAATCTATAAAAAAAAATTGTTATTGGTCACATTTGAGGTTACAACTATAAAAAAAAATTGGGGTTTAAAAAATTTGGGTGTAAGAATCTATGAAAAAAAGAACCTCACATTTTGTTGCCTGATTATTTTGTTATTAGTCACAATCGCTTGAGTGTAAATTGTTTCAGTCAAAGTGCATAAGGATAACATTTGAGGATAAAACTACAAATAGGAAAGGGTTACTTCCTTTTTGGCCTCTTAGGTACTGTTTGTTTTTTTTAATTTTCAGATGTTTGTTTTTATATTTGGTCAAATCTGAAATCTTGTCTGACTTGAATTCATGTCTGAATTGGCTGAAGAAAGGCACAAACACTTCAGACTTCAAAACAAGTCTGAAAAGTGAGCCCAAGATCTGAAAAAGTTCAAAAAGATATATATACCCTTGTTAAACTTTAAAATACAAAATTATATCCATCTTCTTCCCTTCCCCACCCATCACCACCACACCTCCACCACCACCGCCGCCGTCAGAAACAAAACGCCACCTACAGAACTTGAATACCACCCACCACCAGAACTTGAAGACCACCACCACCATAAACTAGATCGCACCACCACGAACTTTTCTGATCAGTTAGAGAAAGAGATGGCTTCCCTTGAAGGGTTGTGAATCAACTAAAGTCTGGAACCTATTCAAGAGCTACAACGAAGAAACTCAGAATTAGTCAATATTACAGAGATGGAATTAAAAAAGAAACCCTAGAACACAGATAAATTATAGCATTAGTTAAAATCCTAGAATTCTTTTAGAACTTAAATACACCATAATTTTGAAAACATTGATGATCATTAACAAAGGCAATTGTATAGAATGAATCAGTAATCTGTTAATAACCTTTTTGGAATGAACATTAAATTGCAGAAGAATCTGGTTCCCTTCCACCATGAAACTTAGAATCTTAGTTGAAGGTAATCTGTTAATAACCTTCTAGCGAGGGTTTCACCTTGGTGATTTGTTAAAGAGAGATAGGGAGGGAGTGGGAGAGAGATTCAATTCTTACCGGATCTTCGTCGGAGCTTCGCCGGACATTTAATTATAGAGAGAGGTTGAGAGGGAGATGTAGAGAGATGTGGAGAAAGAGAAAGTGAGGAGGTGAGAGTTTTTTAGGGTTTTATTTTGGCTTCTGTTTGTTCAGGGATGAGGTTAGAGAGAGAGATAAATTAGGTTTAGAAATATCAACTTGGGTCTAAGGGTATAAATGTCAAAGTTCCATTTCAGATTGAAAAAACAAACATACTAAGTTTTAAAACTATTAAGCCAATTCGGATTCAGCTAATTCAATTAAGCCAATTCAGATTCAGATAATTCAGATTCAGACACCATAAAAATAAACAAACAGCACCTTAGTTTGTGATTTGTTTCTTTTTTGTCCTGTGTTATAATAAATTCAGACCTTAAGTTTTATAAAATGGTCGGTTATCTTTAACACTTATTTTTTTGTTTTTCTTATTACCTTTTACTTAAAATTAGTTCTCATTTTTTTGTATTTCTTTTCTTTCTTCTTTTTCTTTCTCTTGGCAACCTCCTTTTTCTCTTGGGGTTATCATCCTCTAATTCTCTATTCGAAATTGAACTATCTAAAGTGAGGAAAAGCAAGACAAAGTTGGATCATAAAATTCTCTAACTTCAAATCACAACGTTCCTGGAATACCATTTGCTTGAGTCATAATTTCTCCAACTTCAAATCTTTATAAATAGTACCAAAATTGTTTAAATACTCCAGTGCTATAACTAATTTAACCCCGTAAAACCTAGAATCAGAAAAATGAAAGAAAGACAAAATAAAAAATCTAGCGAGACAGAGAGAGAGAAAATGAGAAATCTAGCGAGAGTGAAATCTTAAACAATCTGATCAGATTAAGTAAAAGATAACTTGATAATATCATTGAAAAACATTATCTTTGCCTAGCGTTTACTCAAGGATTTTTTTTCTTCTGAAATCACGCGAAACAATTTTTCATTCACAAGTGATTAAATCAGAATGTTACATGGATGATCATAATTATTTCTCTCCTCTGAAAACTTCATGAGAGTTACATACCTTTAAATGCAAAGTGCGAGAAAGAAATGGGACTAGACACCGACTCAATAAAATGACCCTAAAGGTCGAAAAATGAAAGGATCCTAAAGATCACGGATGAAAGGACCCTAAAGGTCAACAAAATAACAGGAAAAAAACTAAAAGAACCACTGCCGCCGTCACCGAAAAACCGCCTCCGTCGTCGTCACCGCCATGGAACACACCACGTACAACACCAAATCTTCATTGATGACAAACCGTTACCAAAATCCATCTTTTCCTCTCCACGAATCACAATCGTGATTAGAATGATTATGAAACCTAAATCATACCCCTCCATTATAGATTGATTCAGATATATTCTTCAGATCCGGTCTATGACTTCTCACTGTTTTCTATCCCTCACTGGAAACCATATACAGAACCCTAGGTGAATCAATCCTTGTTGGAACTATGAACCCTCGACTGAATCTAACATTCGTCCAATGCCCAATCGGAACGGTAAAGCTTCAACCTTTCTGCCAATAGATCTTCAAATCAAGAAAAGGAAGAAACTTAAAAGATACATCAAGGTCTCAATAGGAAGAGAAAGAGAATAAGAGTAATATTGATGAAAAAGAAGGATCAGACGAGGATGGAGACTCCTAATCTGAAGAAAATTGTTTGAACCCGCCTACGAAACCGTCAGGAACTGCAAACCCTAGTCCGGTAACCGCCAACGGGAGGCGGCGCCACCCTAAAAGAGAAATCACTCTGCCCGACTCCAAATCCCTTCGTTTATCTTCTGATCGAGCGTTGTTTACTCACGGAATTGAGACGTTCTACGACGCAACAATTAATAGCGAAACCAACTATTTCATTATGAACGACAACTCCTTCCAGTTTAGGTCATTATGGACGATTAATCAATTTAAAAAATCTCATTCAAATCAGATCCGTCAACTGAATCTCCATTGTGTTTCTTCTTTTTGTTCTCGATAAATGATTTGCAGATAACTTTCAAAGCCAAGTTTAAGTGAAATCTGATTTGTTTTGAACAAGAAACACAACTTCCTTTGACCCTCTTCCTAGAACTGATAATGGTTTTAAGCTTTCAAATCAATTGATGAAGAAACTTCTTGTTGATGTTCACTCATAGCGGTAAAACAAATCAAGAGATTTTGAGTTTTTAAATCGAATTGAAAGTTTCTTGGTGATGAAAACTAAGAAATAGATGGGTATAGCACGTATTTAAGACAATGAATTTTTTTAAAATTTTAATTAACTTTAAATGATAATTTTATAATAGGATAGACACTTTTAAATAAAAATAGTTTTGTGGCAAATATTTCAAACGAAACAAATTGAAAGTGAATTGAACGTTTTTTTCAAAACAATTACAAAGAAGACATTGAGACAATTGTACTTCTTAGTGTTTCTATTCTGAATTTTGGGAAGGAAGAAGAAGAGAAAAATGAGAGGAAAGAAGAAAAATATTAAAGGATTCATCAGCATTCTTTCTTTGTATATGAGTCAATCTGAGTCGAGTTTTTAAGAAAGAAAAGATGGAAAGGGGGATTTATTTTCTTACGTAAACTAAAACAGAAGAAAAAAAAATAAAGAAGTGTTAAAGGTATCAAAAAAGTAATATATTTTAAAGGTATTTTGATGGGTCGGTCATCTTTGGGGTCAAAAATAAATTACCAAATTTAACTTACATTTTGCCTTTAATGTATCCAACGATTTCTTTTTTTGCTAACACGAGAAGTTGCAGTTAAGTTGAGGAGGGATTATCTCAACGACTAATTGGACATAGATATCGAACTGAGTAACATCTTTGCTTAAATCAAATTTGAACCATTAATTGAGAGAGACCAGAAACCAAACTATTTTGTTCCATAAGCACGTACTGAAGACACGGTAACAAGTAATTTAAAATGATAATAATATAATAGGATATACGCTTTCAAATAACATAATTTTGTTATAAATATTTCGAACAAAACAAAATAAATATTTTTAAGAGCATCTCCAATGCAAAATTCAATCTTAGATCGAAGTAGCACATAGGATTTTCTAATTTTTTCTTAAAAAATCATCTCCAATGCAAAACTCAACTAAGATATCAAAGATGATGATAAGAACCTTCAGGTCTACTGACGGTCCGCCAAAGATAGACGTAATACTGATTGAAAACTTTATTAATAACTTCAAAATAATATCTTAACTACTATAAACTCAACCATATGTTAGGTTACAACCGGAAAATTTAGTCTTTAACTAGGACTCCTAATTAGACTTCAACTAGGACTCAATATTTAGAAATATAGAAACTCTTAATATTAAATAAAAACTCTAAATTATAGAAACTCTTAATATTAAATACCTATAAAATATCTAATTAGACTTCAACAATGATCCTAATACTTCAAAATATGGAAACTCTTAATTTTTAATAACTATGGAATATCTTTCTCTATCATTCCTCCTCCCTTCACAACATCCTTGCCCTCAAGTTGATCATAGTTAACACCGGGTCTCCCTCATCTTTAACACTTGGTATTTCATCATCAATCGTAGTATTGGAGATAAGTGTCTTCTTCAAAATAGAAACATGAAAAACATGATGAATTTTAGTTCCCTTTGACAATTCCAAATGATACGCTACTAGACTGATTCTTTCCAGTATTTTATATGAACCATAGTACTTTGGAGATAACTTCTGAGACACCTATCTTATTGTAGAACTTTGCCGATACGTTTGTAAGTTTAAATACACGTACTCTCCTAATTGAAATACATCCATCCGCCATTTGTCAGCATATTGTTTCATCTTATTTTGGGTAATATGAAGATGGCTCTTTAAATTAGAAAGAATTTCACACAAAACTCCCAATGGTCCTTACTTGAGGAGTCGTTGCATGTCACTGTTGCTACTGATCTTCACTTTCCTTCCTCTTACACCTTCTAAACTAAATTTTGTACACTGTAAGGTGAATTTCATTGTTAAGTACTTGAAATCCCAAGTTATTGATCTAAGTGTTTGTAGCCTAATACCATATCACAAACACCAAGTTTCAGCATATAAATTTTTTTCGTGAAGGCATACTAATTAAGTTTATACTATAGGTTAAATCATTGCTCTTCACAAGAAACTCTTGATCCGCCTGCTATCATAACTGCAAAACAGTTGTGAAATACAATTTTTAATACCTAGCTTCTTAGGAATGGAAGCGTCATTAAAATTATGTGTACTACCTAAATCAATTAAAATGATAAGTTGATCTCTTTTAATTTCTCATTAGACCTTCACGGTTTGTAGTGCAGGGAAGTCGTCCAATGCATGCATAGACATCTCCACATGTTCTTCTTCTTGTCTGCATTTCTTTATCAACTTCTCTCAGTTTCAGTTAGGTCTGCATCGTTATTCTCTTCTCCTTTCTCATTAACGAATAAAGTTTTTGTCTTACATCGATGGCCACGATGTTACTTCTCATCGCCGATGGTAACATAACTGTTGTTTCCTTCTTTCTTTGACTCCAGCTGATGTGAGTCGGCGAATTATTGGTGCTTCATTATTAATCTGGTTTGGTATTGCAGGTGGTCTTGAGTTCGGTGGTTTAGCGGTGATAAAGAGTTTTGATCTTGTAATATTTATATAACTTTGGCGCCTCAAATAGACTTTTTCATCATGTAATCTAGCTATACACATTGCATCACGTAAGTTTACTAGACTAAATGATTTAGTATCTAGTCTAACCTCATCTTTCAATCCACTCATGAAACAACTCATTAAAAAACTGTCTGGTAAATCATTAACCATGTTTGCAAGACTCTCAAACTCTTCTTGATATTCAAAGTAAGACCTTGTTTGTCGTAATTTTGCTAGTGCAACCCCTACATCTTCATACGTCGTTCTCCCGAAGCGACCTACAACCGCTTCGACAAACTCTTCCCATGAACGAAAATAGTTACCTCTTTTAGCCCATCGATACCATTCTAATGCTTTTCCATCCATATGATTGATTGCAAACAGAATCTTTTGGTCTTGTGGAGTGTTACAGAACTTAAAATATTGTTCATCTTGAAAAATTCATCCTTCCACATCGGATCCATCAAACCGTGTAAAATATAACCGTTCACCTTTAAAACGATTACTTCTTTGACACGCAATCTCTCTATTTTCGACCAATCGACCAATCTTCTCAATCAACAATGTTTGATTTACCATCACCTCAGTCATCTTCTCTGCCAATTCACCTAATTGCTTCTCCATTCCTGTTTTTTTTTTCAAGTTTGTACCACAAACGAGGTTCTCTAACGAAGATGAAAGTAGTGAAAAAACAAATGATAGAAGTGTCTGCTTTGGATACCGGTTGATAATAACCTTCAACTCTTACTCAATGACAGCCAAAGATAGATGTAATACTAGTAGAAACTTTATTAATAACTTAACATAGTATCTTAACTACTACGAACTCAGCCATATATATTGTTTACAACCAGACAATTTAGGCTCCAACTAGGACTTCTAATTAGACTTCAACTAAGACTCAATATTGCGAAATACATAAACCCCTTATTAAATAGAAACTCCAAAATATAGAAACTCTTAATATTAAATAACTATAAATTATCTAATTAGACTTCAACAATGATCCTAATACTTCAAAATATAGAAACTCCTATTTTTAATAAGTATATATGAAATATCTTTCTCTACCAGATGATGTGTCGAGGGTTAAATAGAGATACCTCAGGAGAAAACTCTATTTCTAGAGTGTCCTCTTGAGATATCTTTAGTTGTCCAACTCATCAATATTTAAATTTCAACCTATAGAAATTAAAGTCTTCGTATATTTCCAAAATAACTGAATATTTTTTGACAGAAATTACAATCCCACATAAGTAAAAAAGACATTTTCTCTATTAAGCAACTGTTATATATAATAATAAAGAAAATTCTAGAAAATAGTTTAAAATGTCGTTCTCCTAATTTAAGTAATAGAGAAGAATGTTGTTAGGATCAATAAGATGCTAGAAGTTTTTTTAAATTCCTGTTATATATAAAAATGTTGTTAGGATCAATAAGATGCTAGAAAAATAATCACACTTTTATTCACCTACTCTAACTAATTCCTAACATATGACACACATATTATGCTAATAGAATCAATAAAATATTAGAAAAATACGGATATTTCAGCAAAATAAATATTAGTTTACACTATGTGTTTTATGACAAGAAGATTGCAGTGATGAGAAGTTCAACTTCTTTTCTTAAGAAAAAATTGTTAAAAATGTTACATTTAAGTACGTTGTTAGAACTAAATAAATGTTTTAAGAAGATTCGAAATGTAATAAACATATATATATATATATATATATATATATATATATATAATTTTCATAATGATTTTCAAGATAAAATAGTTTGTAGAGATAAAAACGTTGTAAGAACATAGAGAGAGAGAATGAAATCTCGTTTTTAGGCAAAAAAACTACTGATTTGGTATGTCGGTTTTGACAACTATAAATTTAACAAATATTTATTTTGGAAATAAATATTGACAATAAATATCTATCATAAATATTCTTTCTTAAAATATATGGAAAGAATATCAACCACAAAAAATCTTTGATTTTGATGCATGTTTATTAATTTAAGAGTGGTTATATGACTAATTACCCCCTATTTTTAGACCTTAGACTAAAAAATCCTTTGAATTTTTGTAGCACACTTGAACTTCTAGCGTTTTACATAGTTTTAATTTTCGAATTTGCAATACACCCATAAGAAATATGTTAAATAATTCACTTCTCACTTTCATAATTATTCATATCTAAAGAGATGAGAGGTGAGGGGTATTTATAACCCTACCCACCATTGTAAATGACAACCACGCAAGGGGCAATGTGAAAAGAAAAGAAGGGTCTATAGGCACCTCATGCTTTGCACCTCATGCTTGCATGAATATGGTGGATCTTTATCTTTTTGGAGTAATTTTTAAGGGAAGGACTTGAAGCTTGTGGGAGAATGTCCCCTCCAGGCTCGTTAGAGACTTCGTCCGGCTTACAAGGCTCCTATTTGTAACTCAAGACATAGTAGAAAAACATAAAACATGAAACTGAGTGGTTATTGTTTATATCTAAATTAATAAATGAAAAGGAAAAAGTTAAATAGGTGAAGAGTTTATGAGGGATCGGGAATCAATCACGACGATCCTATGCCTACGTATGGTCTTTGAATCTTGGGGAAACGTTCCCCTACAAGGCCCTTGGAGACCTCGCCCTGCCAACATGGCTTCTATTTGTAAATCAAGACATAGTAGAAAAACATAAAACATAAAACTGAGATGTTATTGTCTACGCTAAACTAATAAAGAAACAAGCTGCAAATGAAATGCAAAAAGTAAACTGAGTGGAAGAGTTTCCAAGGCATCAAAAATCCGACGCGATGATATGATCCCATGCCTACGTATGGTCTGATCGGCCATATCAATGAGAAGCTGGACTGACAGGTTCCCGAATAACAACGCCGGCTGAACTCCGGCTGACCAGAGACTTGGTGCAAGATTTTTTGACACTACAAGAAGACGGAATATCTTCAGCCCTATTCCGTTTTCCCAGGAAAGCTGAAAAAGAAGAAGGAAAACAAGAAGATCAGACACATAAGGGAATACCGAAAAGAAAAGAAGAAGCATATCTGACTGAAACTCACCAGGGAGAGAAGGAAGCGTCTTTTTCTAATAAAGGGCCTGTAGATCATCTAACATCTCCCTCATCAGGGATGATTTTTGAACGAACGTGGGCAGAACTAGATACACGAAAACCATAGTCCTCAGTTACAAGAGAGGGACGAACAAAAAGGAATCTATCCTTGTAAACCTTAGGGATATTCAGAGCAGAGAAGAATGTACCGACAGGATTAGAAAAATAATGCCAGCACCGATCACTGGACTTAACAGAAAAAATCTTGTCAAAAGCATAAAGACTCGCTTTCTCACCATGATGAAGACAGAGGAAGTAAAACGCCATGATAGTCATCACGGCATTAGGACTCAGTTGAAATAGTTGTAGCCCATAATGGTTCAGCAAGTCAACAAGAAAGAGAGGGAAAGGAACCACCAACCCCAGATTGAATAAGACCTCGTATACACCAACGCGGCGGTCATTTGTAAGGTAAATCTTGTCCTCTTGAGTCATCCGACTTGTGAAACTTTTTTTAGCGGAGAAATCAGCGGCAGAAGAAGGAGTCGCCATTCTCCTTCAGAAACAGGAAAGAAGAAGATCACAACTCAAAAAATGAAGAACTAACTAGACGAAGAAAGTAAAGAAGAAAATGTGAGTAAATTCAGAGGCTTAAATAGACTCAGCTTGAGGGTTAAGGCTAACATGCACCGGACCAGAAGGAAAAAGACGTGCGACAGTAATCAGTCGGCGCAAAGAAACCCTAACTTCCCCTCGATTACCGATCAAGGTCGTCAATAATTCACGTTACTCGATAAACGACGGAACAATTAAAGAGTTCTGGAAAGAGCACTTATCCCCCACTCATAAAGGACCACGCGTCCACCATGGTTGTTGTACACAGCAATCCAGAAGATCAACGCTGAAAACGCGTGATCAGAGGATCAAATCTATGACGTCACCAAATCGCGCATGGAAAAGAAATCAATTACTTCAGCAGAAGACGAGACGTGTCTCGGGAGAACAAACCACATGTCAAGACAAAACATAGCTGGGATGACTCTGGCAAAAACAGCGCTTCATGAGAAAGGATCTCCACTTAGCAGATACCAATCAACTCTGGAATATCATCAAAGAAATCGAGCGCTACGAAACAGCCCAGGTCCAGGTAAGACCCAAAAAGTTTCACGAAACAGCTCTGGGATAGGTATTACTCTTAACTTCAGGCCTTCAAATAAAGTAAAAAACACACGAGTTACTTCTACTCCTTAGTCTCTTTACTTTCAACTAAGGAGTGGCGGGACTCATGATGATGCATAAAATGTCCAGACGTTCACTAACGTTTGAAGAGTCAAGATCAGACCTGAAGTCTCTTAGAATGACTCGGCTTAAGGCAGCAGGACAGCTAAACACTTGACGGTCCACCATACGTTCCCCTAACAGGGAGGTCGGCCAGAAGAAATCAACTCTGTATTGAACGCCCTTGGCATGGATAGATTAGGCCCGGGATCATAAAAGGAATAAGGGGGGTCTCCACAGGTTCAGCCCATATCTTACGCCCAGAACTGGGGAGACATCAGCGCTGCGCGACCTAGTGACTTAATCCCGAACTTTCTAGAAAGATCTCAGTCGGCCTCACATCTTGAAGTGTTTAAGCCCGATTGGACTCCACGTATGTAGAAGAGGAAACTTCTCCTTTAAAGTCTCCGACAAGATATATAAAAGGCGGGGCACTTCGACCTTCACAGGACACGATCTCTTCACTCCAGAAAAAATCACCCCATACTCAGAGTTCTCACAACTAGCCCCCCAAAAGGATCGATCAATATTCATTCTTTTACTGCAAAGAGCACCCTGACTGTCTTGAGCGTCGGAGCGGTTTTCGAACCCTTTGCAGGCTTTTCCCCTCGGGAATAGACGAACAGGAACAAGGAGCGAGGAGGTGGAACAAAAGAGCTGGAGCAGAGCGAAGAGGCAGAGCTGACTAGAGGAATCTTCCTCTCCAAACAGAACATACCATCATAACGGAGGTTGTCATGCATCAACTCCCTTTTTCATGCTGATTTAACCGGGAGCCAATTTCGACATCAGCATAAGTGGCATCGGGGCAAGTGACAGTGAGATATGGAAGGCGACCCACGAGGCAACGGTATATGGAAGGATCAGAGAGGGAGTGTTGTTAAAAGGACGAAGGCAAAGTTTTTGTTCCATAGGAAAGCTGGAGGGTCGTGATGCATTGAGGTCGGAGTCTTGAATTATGTCAAGGGCATATTTCGTTGGTAGAGAAATATGCCTTAAGAGGAAGGGGAAACTTCAATCCCAATAAAATATTGACGACCTAGGTCCTCAAGGAAAAATCTGTTATCGAGAAAAGACTTCAAACGGGAAATGGTTCAGGCATCATGTCTAATGATGCATAAAATGTCCAGACGTTGACTAACGTCTGAAGAGTCAAGATCAGACCTGAAGTCTCTTGGAACGATTCGGCTTAAGGCATCAAGACAGCTAAACACCTGATGGTCCACCATACGTTCCCCTAACTGGGAGGTCGGCCGGAAGAAATCAGCTCTGCACTAAATGCCCTTAGCATGGATAGATCAGCTCTGGGATCTTAAAAGGAATAAGGGGGGTCTCCACCACGGGTTTGCCCCGTATCTTACGCCTAGAACTGGGGAGGTATCAGCGCTGCGCGACCTAATTACTTAATCCCGGACATTCTAGAAAGATCTCAGTCGGCCTCACTTCTTGAAGTGTTTAAGCCTGATTGGACTCCACGTATGTAGAAGAGGAAACTTCTCTTCTGAACTCCGGCAAGATATATACAAAGTATCCTTGAACTTAGGAACTTTCACTTATCAAAGATCTAGGATAGACTCGAAGAGAAACCCTAGATACGCAAAAGAGGTAACTTCCCTTACGGTTCGACGGCCACCGCATCACCACCGCCACTAATCACAGTCGGTTTAACTTCACCTATAAAAGGCCCCCACTTCGTCCTTCACGGGACACGATCTTTTCACTCCAAAAAAGATCACCTCATACTCAGAGTTCTCACAACTCTCCCTCCAAAAGGATCGATCAATATTCATTCTTTTAGGGGAACGAGCACCTTGACTGTCTTGAGCGTCGGAGCGGTTTTCGAACCCTTTGCAGGTTTTCCCCCCTCGGGAATAGACGAACAGGATCAAGGAGCAAGGATCAAAGACGCAAGGAGCAAAAGAGCAGAGTAGAGTAGGAAATTCGGAGCTGAACAGAGGAATCTCTTCTCTTCAAACAGAATATACCATCATAACGGAGGTTGTCATGCATCAACTCCCATTTGCATGTTGATTTAACCGGGAGCCAATTTTCGACATCAACATTTGGCGCTAGAAGGAGGGGATATCTCCAGCAAATCATCAGATTCCGGCCCGAACCTCACTCAATAACTTTCTAGAACTAACTACCTCCCTAAGCCCTTCAGGCAAACATGTCCTCGGAGGAACACATTCCACGTGGGGCGCCTCACAGGCTCCCCAACTCAGACGAACTCCTTGTCGAATTGGAACAAGTCAGGGCCAACTACTTCCGGAGAGACGAGGAGGCAAAACGATTGGAGGAAAGCATCCGCAAAGCCGAAATAGCCAGGAAAGCTGTCGCACCCGAGGAGAGGAAAGAAGTACTCAGGACGTTCGCGAGGAGGCTCTTCTCGCCCGACGATACTTACACTCCTGAGGCCCTAACTCTGCAACCAGGCGACCAGATGCTCCTGGAAAGCATCTTGAATGAACAAGGCGTGGTGAACCCGGACCAACCTTACGTCCCCAAGAAAGCTGAATAAGTGAGGGGTGCGTGGACGACCCCACCGTCTGTGATATACTCATACACCAACTGACAGAATTGACAAGAGAAAGAGAGAAGGACAAACTCTAGGAAAGGACGGTAATTCGGCAGCCACCCCTCTGCCGGGAGATACTGGAATCCGAAAAACCGGCAAACTTCAACTGCCCCACGCTGGAACATTATCACGGTGTGGAAGACCCATGGAGTGTTCATTAACAGCTATGTTGCAAGGATGAACTTAGGCACGACTAACCGGAACATATGGTGTGTAGTCTTCGCCCCCATCCTAAAAGGACCAGCTCAGGCATGGTACCAAGCGCTAGCTCCAGGGTCAATCAAGTCCTTTGATCAGCTCGCCCAAGCTTTCTGCGAAGCTTTTCGGGGAAGCACTAGCATCAAAAGAGGAACCGACGAGCTGTTCAATGTTGTCACTACAAAACATGCGACTTTTTGTTATGATCCTAAATCGTAGCTGAAACAAAAAAGTCCGTAGCAATTGATTAATAACTACAGACCAAGGTCGTGACAGCTAGTCCCGTAGAAAATAGTTTTAGCTACGAACTTTTTGCAATGGGACCAATACCGTAGTTAAATTGCGCCTTTTAGCTATGACGAAGTGCGTAACAAAAGATCTTACTTTTTTGAAAAAAAAATAGGGTTAATTCCGTTTTGGCCCCCGATTTGTGACCAACTGGCCGTTTTAGCCCCCATAAGTGTCCGGCAGTTCGTTTTGGCCCCAAGGGCCAAATTTTTGACGAAATTATCCTCGGGGGCCAAAATAGAATTATTTCTGAAAAAGGGTAAAATAAAAAAAAAAGCCACATCACCCCTTTCTTTATCATCTACTTCACCTTATCTCTCCTCCATCTCACCACCTCCTCTCCACCTCACCCTTCTTCTCCGGCGAAAGGTTGCCGGCCGGAATAAAAAATTCCGGCCGGCCACCTTTAAAATTTTTTTTTCTCTTTCTCTCTCTTCTTCTTCCTCTTTCTTATTCTTCTTCTTCTTCTTTCTCTCTCTCTTCTTCTTCTTCTTCTTCTTCTTCTTCTTCTTCTTCTTCTTCTTTCTCTCTCTCTTCCTCTTTTTTACTCTCTCCCTCTCTCTTTACAAGTCCGGCGAAGGGGAGGACCCCCTTCGCCGGACGTCTGGTTTCCAGACCTTCACGGTCTGGAAACCAGACTTTGAAGGCCTGGAAACCAGGCCGTGAAGGTCTG
>BEHA01004687.1:128627-177212 GCA_002897215.1 Eschscholzia californica subsp. californica
TTCGAATTTTTGCCTTTAAATCGTTTTGTATTCTTTCAAACTACCTAAACGAAAATATAAAATAAAAGTAAAAAAGTTAAAGTTTTAGCTCATCAATGTAGGCTTTGATTAAAACCCATATATATCTTTAGCAAAAGTAGGAAGAGAGAGGGATTCACAAGAACAACCGACAGAGGAAATCAGAAAAAAGAAAATTGGAAAGATGGAAAAAGAAGACACCCCTCAATAATTGGGATATTTATAAAACAACCCTTGGCGTGGAATTAGGCGCTAATCGATGCCAACACGGAAAAACCAATATTTTATTTGATTTCGTCAACTGGGATATAGGGCCCCGACCCTTAACAAAAAGACGACTACTAAATCAAGAAAAAAACATATCTGAGCTGTTCAAAAAGACAACAAAAATTACTAACTTCAGAGCTAAGTATGCCGGACTCGAATAACACCATCCTTGTCCTCTTTCACAATCCTTTTCAGATCCTCGAAATAATCGGAGAACTTGCCAAGGTGGAGTCTTTGTCGTGTTTGTCAAGATAGACACAGTTAATGAGGAATCAGTCGCAACCTTGACTCTTCGAACCCCATGTTGGAACACTAGTTGTAAACCTAGACTAATACCCTGTAGTTCGTGCATGAGCATTGACACACTCAAGGTCATTGCTGCTGTTGCCACGATAGAATCACCGCTGTGGTCTCTTAAAATTGCGCCAAACCCACCAGTAAATTCATCAAAAGCTCCATACTATTAATAAGGATCTGGTTCATACCAGGCCCAACCCATTTACAAATTGTGGCTGCTTTTAGACTTAGCGGGATTACTAAGTTCCATCGGTCCATAATCTGTCGGGCCCCGTCCATCGTGTTAGGGCTCTTTTTCCAAGCCATCACCTTTGTTTTAATATCTCGGAACACTAACTGGAGAAGTGTTTGCTGCGTTTTTACCTCACCTCTAAAGACTTGATTGTTACGCTCCATCCACACATGATAAAAGTAGCCTTTAACAACTAAACCACCCATTCGACCAAGTACCGAATTACCATGAAAAGTTTTTATACACCACTCTATCTCTTCAGTCCAATTACCCGTTAGGTTTCTTCGAATACACATCAAATTCAGCAGCTTCAACCAGATTTCTTCGAGACCCCAAGAGCGAAGTTTGGTTTTTGTTTTCAGTCCTCTCTTGATGGCAATCCAGGTGATGAACGAATGCTTTGGTATCCCTTCACGACACCATACTAAGTTTGACCACGTGACCGGAGGCTTCTTACGTCATATCGAATTGTATGTATCTCGAACAGTGTACTCTCCTGAAGCAATTATCTTCCAAACCACCATGTCCTTTTTTAATCCCCCTAACTCAAAGTCAGTTAGGGTATCGAAGACCTCACTAAAGGAGTGTCGAATGTTTTCTGGCACTTGCCAATTTCCATTTAAAAGGAAATCTGAGACCTTTGCATCTTCTCTTACATTTGATGAGAACCGCCTATGTGACTCAAAATAATCAGGCAATGACCCAGTTTGGTGCCATATATCCCTCCAAAAAGTATTACTGCCATCATGTATAAGGTATTGAACCAGACCCTTTGCCAAATCTCTGCAATGCAATACACGTCGCCAACACCAAGAACAAGTAGATGGAACCATCATGGTCTAGAAATTCTGACCCCTAATCAGGTTCCTCTTTACCCATCGGACCCATAATGTGGTCTTCTCATTAATAATATCCCATACATGCCTAAGATTAAAAGCACAATTCATAGTCTTTATATCCCGTAAACCTAGACCTCCGTCATTTCTAGGAAAGCAGATGTCTAGCTAATTCACCGCCACCCTATTGCTTCCCTCCTCCAGACCCTTCCACAGGAACCTATTGAAAATCCGATTGATTTCTTTATAAGATCGCGTCGGGAGAACAAAAACCGAAGACCAAAAAACTAACATGCTGGCAAATACTGTTTCAATAAGTTGTATGATAGGTGAGATGCTAGAAGTGGCAACCCGAGATACGTAATAGGAAGGGTACAAATCTGGAACCATAATAACACCCTTACCGACTCTTTCTGTTCCTCAGACATGCCTGCACAAAATATAGAGCTCTTACCCTCGTTCACTGCAAGTCCCGTGCCTATAAAAACTTTCTTAATTACCATATGTAAAGCCTGGGCAGATCCAACATCCCCACACATAAAAACCAGGAGATCGTCCGTAAAACAAAGGTGGGTAACTATTGGGTCTCTACATCGAGGATGAAGTTTCAATGTGCCATTCTGCTGCTCGTGGGGAACCAACATTGAGAAGACTTCCATGACCATGACAGAAAGATAGGGGGAAAGGGGGTAACCCTGTCATAATCCTTTCTTTCCAGCAAAATAACCATGCGAGCCTCCATTCACCATAATCAAAAACCTGGGTGTCGAGACACATTCTATAATTCAGCCCACAAACCGGTCCGGCAACCCAAATTTCTTTTATATTTTAAATAGTGCCGATCATCAGATTGTGTCATATGCCTTCCAAAGATCTATTTTAACTGCACATATATCAAAACCCTATGTTCTACCATAATCTCGAACTAGTTCGTGCGCCAACATGATGTTATCCTGAATTAGTCGGCCTGAGATAAAGGCTAATTGGTTTTCGCTTACCAATGAGGCAATGTATCTCTTCAACCTGGTCGCCAGTATCTTTGTGATGCACTTATATATTACATTGCGGCACGAAATAGGCTTGAAATCACTCGTGGACGAAGTGTTAGAAACTTTAGGAATTAAAGAGATGAAGGTTGAGTTTACCTCCCTTAACAGTCATCCTGATCGGAAAAAGCACTGTATAGCTCGAGTGAAGTCAGTACCCACTAGATCCCAGAGAGTTCTGAAAAACATAGACGAGAAGCCATCCGGACACGGGGCTTTGTCAAAGCCGATAATGCCTCTGACACTTCATCCCGTGTCACCGGTGCATCAAGAAGTTGTGTTGATCCCGGGTTTAAGGTGTGAGGAAACACAAAGCCCATTAGGACAGTATCTTCATCCTCATGTGGAGTAGCCGTTCCTAGCAAGCCTTCATAAGTTCATAGTAGTTCGCAAACATGGTTGGGTTCACTTCAGGATCAGAAATCTCGATCCCATCACCCCCTAGTACCTTTGTAATGTTATTTCGAGCTCTTCTTACCTGCACAGAAGAATGAAAAAAACGAGTATTTTGATCGTCAAGTGTTAGCCATTTAATACGTGATTGCTATTTTTTACTGGAGCACTCCGTAGGTATTTGCAACATACTCCCGTATGGAGATTCTTTCTTCCCGACGTAGTGTTGGGTCCATGGGATTCTCAAATTGCCCGTCTTGACATTCATTCATTTTTGTTCTAGCCAAGTCCACCTGATTAGGCATTTTAACAAACCTTCATACCTTTCCATTGAATAATCCTGTTTTTGACCGCCTTTAGTTTAGAGACCAGTTGATGCATCAGATTACCTTGTACTTCAACCGCCCATGCTGGTGTAACCATATCAATGAACCCGACTCCTCCATCCAGAAATTGAAGAATTTAAAAGGTCTTTTCCCGGAATTTCGGATCACTTTTAAAGAAACCACCATGGGTGTATGATCTGACCAGCCTGATGGGAGGAATTCGACTTTGATACCTTGAAATAACTCCAAGTAATTCTAATGTCATGAGACATCTATCAAGTTTTGATAGAATGTTCTGATCACCTGCCCGAGAATTAGTCCAGGTGAAACCTGTATATGGGCAGTCTAGGAGATGACTATTCTATATGCATTGATTAAAATCATAGTAGTTACTCGGACGCACCTCATCACCCCTACCTTATCATCAGCATGAAGTATTGAGTTGAAATCGCCCATAAATAACCATGGTAAATCAGACCCACTGACTAGGTCTTCAATCTCAGCCCACATGAGAGCCCGACCAGCTAAGAAAGTATGGCCATATGCTACAACTATCATGAACAATTGTCCTTTCCAATCCACCCGACAAGCAATCAGTTGGGTAGAAATATGTATTTTCTGAACTGACAACACATTCGGGTCCCACATAAGCCATATACTACCATCACCTCCCTCATCATAGTTGTCCAAATAAGACCAAAAAGGGTTGAGACTATGTTGAATTCTAGCTTTCTTACTTCGCATAACCTTCGTTTCAACAATACCACACAAACTCAATTTTCTAACACGTATAAGATCTCGCACCTCCATGATCCTTTTATCATCATTCAGTCCTCGGACATTCCAGCAACCAACACTAGCCATTTATAATTCGTGAGCATTTTCGACCTTTCAATTTTGAATCTTCGGTGGTCCTGGTACCTAGTAATCTGCCCTTTGGCTCCATCAATTCCTTTCTTCTAGCTGAATTATTAAGCCATACTCCCGAGTTCTTGGTCCCCAAAACCCCTTTTTTGCGGTATGTATTCGCCCCCAGAGTCACTCTCACTTGAGGTTTCCATCATTTTACTTGTCTTATCATCACACACCATGGGGTGTTCTGCATAATGAATCACTGTAGAAGTGCTTGGAATCGATTCCTTCTCCAACTGTTGTTTCTGTACACATTGTCTCTTGGAACCTTGATTGGACCAATGGTCCCGACTCTTACTTGAAGATGGTGAGGTTATGCTGGGCAACCGAGCTGACTTATTTCCCTTCTTATGGGTCACAAGAGACCACTCACCACCCTGTTCTGAATTTTTTACTGGGTCCTTCTCTTGAATTTTTGGATTTAGTTTTTCAGCTATTGGAGATGGCATCTGCATTATGTTGTTGTACATTTATTAAGTTTGTAATTGGTCCCTTCTTTAACAACTCCATTTCACTGTGTCTGGGGCCTGCTCGACGTGTGTCATGTATAACCAGTGCATTCTCATGTCCTCCTATCGTAGGGTAGTATCCTCAGTTGACATAGGCACAACTTGTGTAGGAGATGCCTCATCCTGGACCTCTGCACTTCTTGTGTTAAACTGATCAGTTCTAGCTGGGGACTTTTCTCGAACACTTTGTGTGCACTGTTGCTGAATATGGCCAGAACCTTTACACAAAGAGCATTTTGGTGGTTTCCACAAATACTCTACTCTTATGTTTACTCTCTTATTATTACTTACTCTGATTGGAATAAAATCGAACAAGTCTTGATGTTTACTGAGCTCGATGTAAACTCGGGCATAAATGAGACGAGATTGTGTAGTTGTGTATTGATCCATTGAGAGCAGTTGTCCAAAGTAGCTAGCAATTAGAGGTTTACCTTTCTTATTCCAGAAAATTAATGGATCCTCGTGAAAATTAACCCATAATGGGATGGATTCAAGCTCAGTTAAGTCTTGTTCAATAAAAGGCTTCCATGGTTTGACAATGAATAGTTTATTGCGTATAAACACGGGGGTCTGGGGGACTCATTAGAATACTTCTCCTGTCCTCATCCAATGAAAATTTAATGACATATGATCAGGGCCCGCCCTAGTCTTGAAAATTCAATAACATATGATCAGGGCCGACCCTAGTCTTTGGGAGGCTTAAAGCAAAGTTAGAAAAAGGGGTCCTTTCTACACAAATAAAAATTACTGAAAATTAGCCCTAAGACCCACTATTAAGTTTTTTTAATGTTAAAAAGACAAGCTACATTGTGTTTTGTTGAAACCATTTTTTTTTGTTTGGTTGAAACTCAGATATCTATATTTTAGGAAAAAAATACTTAAAGAGATGAAGATAAGAAAAACAAATTAATTATCTTTTTCCACCAAAACAAAAAATTTATAAAGATTTTGACCAAATGTCGTATAATTATTCGTAATGACAATACTATCAGAAAACTTCATATAAGAAAAATGACAATTGGACTAATAACGAATCAACACATTTGAAAGAAAAATATACCGATACAAGCAAAAAATGTGATTAAAGAACTTGGTGTAACAATGTAATTAAACATAAGATTATAATTTTTAAAGTCTCAAAGTAAAAATATGTTGAAACAAAAAATTATAGTAAGAGAAAAAAAAAAGAATAAATCTATAATAAGCAAGAAAGAGTACCTTATTGAGAAAAATTAGGGAGAACACATATCATAGGGATGTGTGCGTGTGAGAGAGAAAAAGAAGGAAAGTTCAGATTTTAGTGAGAGAATGATTTCAACCTTATTAGGTTACAACTTGAAGATGGTAAGTTTGACTTTTTAATTACCTAATGAAGGCTACCTGTTTGTGTGAAATTTATATCAAGGTTAGGAAACTTCATGCTTTGACATCAATTATAAGCAACTATGGGTCCTGATGTAATTTACAACCCATTAATAAAGGTGCTTATAGGATTCTATAAGATTTTGGGCCCTTCTCTAGCTCGGGGCCCAAAGCCGCCCCTGCATATGATGTTTTCCCATGTATGGTGATCTTCATATCTCCTATTTGCTTCCAGACTCTCTGTAGTGAGCTTCGTACAACTGAATATGGAACATTATCCCCCACAAACACCCCCCACTAGTAGTTATTCCCACTTTCTCTGTTCCTCATGGAACTCCTCTAGGTTTGCAAACATAACTTTCTCACCATCCATTATTGTGAGCGCTTTGAAGGCATTGGCTTCAGTCGGTGGCAAGTCTTGTTCCTTGAACAGCTGCGCCCAGCTTGGAGAGGGAGAAGCCCTCTGCTGGTGTGTTGCTGTTGTTGATGATGATTCGTTTGCTGTAACTGTTTCTTGAAATTTTCCTTGTGTTTCATTTCCCGTCAGCGAAGGGTGGAAAGGGGGGAGCAGCCCCCCTTCATTGGTTTCCATGAAAGTCCGCGCCTTCACACCTTTGTTAAGTTACCATTTATCGAACTTAAAGTTTCTCACGGAAAAACCAATGAAAAGAAAACACGTGGTAGCAGTTGCCACTGCCATAAAAGCAGGGGTTCCATGGCAACAAAAAGAAGGTTACGTTTAAGAAATTGAACGCTCCGCCGCTGCTCGATCAAATCACTGACGGCTCAAGACTGAACAAGTCAGAGTAGGTATTAATGAGACTCGGCAAAACAGGCTCGCCTCTCCAGTCAAGGAACGCCACGTATCCACGCATGGCAACAGAGTTATCGTGAGCAGTTACCTAAAAGATTAACGCTGGAAGCGCGTGATCAGAGAATCAGATCTGTGAGGTCACAGAATCGCTCATAGAAAAACTTGTGTGGAATCGGGAGAAAATTGGCAAAAAGATGAAAAACTCCCACTCGAGTCGACACCCGAAGAATCTTAGTCCAAAATCCGAGTTCGTACTCGAAATGGCTCGGGACAAGGTCCAGCCAAGGCCGAGACACACTCTCGGCCTAGACCCATAACTTGTTCTCGGGTCGGGCCAAGGCATGGCTTGGTGTGGGCCGAGCATGCCTCAACCTAGGGTCATCACGTTCTGGCCCCTCGGACTAAGACACGTCCTGGCTCTCGGAAAGGACGATGTCCTTTAGCTCCAGACGTTTCTTAGACGCGTCTGGCCTATGGACGGGCCCTGAGACCATCTCGGTCTGCTGGTCCGAGATACCTAGGCACGTACAGACGTGTCCAAGACGCGTCTGGGGCAGTAAGTTGCCTAGACCATCTCGGACATGAAGTCCGAGATGTCTTGGCACTTTCCAGACGCGTCTGGACCCGATTCGGTCTAATAGACCATCTCGGTCTGCTAGGACACCAAACGCGTCTCAAACATCCTAGTCCGTCTCGGACTCCAGTCAGACGCGGACTGGGATATGCCCCAGACAGGTCATTCCGTGTCTCGGGATATACCCGAGATGCGCGGAACCAGCCCAAACGCGTCCTAGCCGGCCAGACCGCCGGTTTCTAAATTTTTTAGAAACTGCCTTTTCGACCTTCTTCTTGTTCCTTCTTTTTTTTGATCGATTCCAAACTGCTGTTTGGTGATGATTCAACATCAAAAAACTTGATTTTCAAAACTCTTTTTAAAAACACTTAAACTCGTTTTCGAAAACTCTTTTCAAAAAAATCGAAAATTTAATGATTCCATGCATTGAAACTCTTTCAAAACCTATTCGATTACGTCTAAATCACATTCAAACTAATCAAATACATGTTCGAATCTCTATTCAAACTTATCTATCTAACTGAACAAGTTTGAATCTAATTCTTTTAGTCAAAGTTAGTTCGTGCAAGTGGCTCTGACACCACTGTTGGGTTTTACCACTACCTAATATTGTTAGCAGAATCTCAGACACCTAATATGTCTAACACTAGGTTTCCGGGATCACATTAATGAACTAATTACGAACTAAACTTGGAAAGAAGAATACCTTATTCACTTTCCCTCGAACTAGATTCGTCGCCTGTTCGGAAGATCAAAAGCTTCAAAAGAGTAGCTCCTACACTTGAGACACCAAGTAGGTTGGATTGAATTCCCTCCCTTTAAGTCAAAGAGGACCCTAATGAAGGTTGAGATGAAGAACTTCTTCTTCTTGACTAGTTAGAAAGATCTGGGAGTTTTTCTCTAAAATCCTCTCTCTAAGATGTCCAAAGAGATAATTTTTTTGAGAAAAATCCACACCTTTTTTGTTTGTCTAACTGGTCCATATATAGAGAAACCCTAACTAGAATTCTACTCCTATTAGGTTTCAATATGGGTCACAGAAAAGATAATCTGACTTAAGGAATCCTAAATGAGAGGGATTCCCATTTATGGTTTCCCTCTTACGTGGCCGGCCAGAGTAGCCAATTGATATGCTTGGCCTGGCCGGCCCATTCCATTGTTATGACTGGTTGGATCAAGCCTTAAGTGGGCTTGATCTTTCCGGCCCAAAACTTCCTTTTAAGCCTTGTCGGGCTTCCACTTCGAGGCCGGTTCTTTTCTTTGTATTTGGCACTATCGGACTGGATCATATCCATCTATAGGAAAGCTCCCACTAGTCTATTCTCTCCATTCAAGCTACAACTCTAATATGTACCCCGTTGTAGGATCCGGTCTATGTTAGTCGCGGATAACCAAAGTGATCCGACGATCGTATGCGGCTTCTAGCTAAGCATTACGATCCCTAATTGGACTGGACTAGATGATCTTCCGGATAAGGTCATCGTCATCCTATTCTCCAAATTGCACGCATTTCCATCTTGGCCGAAGGAGACTCCTTCAAAAGGATATCTTCCTTCAGACCTATGACATATATCCTTCAATTTTGTCGATCTCACGTGCTAGTCTTCGTAAGTCATTGTTGTCCATGCAATAACCTGGAGTAGGGATATGATAATGAAATAACTCCAAGTTCACTTAATAGGGTTTCATTCGTCAGATCACGTATCTGACCAAACCTAGTTGGGATATTTCTTTATCCATGGACTGTCGTTTAAACAGTACGCCAAACTCAAACGACTATGAAATAAATAGCTTTATTTATTTTCGATAACGAGAGTTTGTAATTTTGAGTATCTCCCGTAAACTCCTTTATTCACCCAATTTACAAGTCAAGGTTATTTCCAGAATATACCTTATGCCTTAGACCCTTCTATGAACTCTTTCATTTTTCGTCTTAGGTGACAGTTTAGTTGTCAACAGATGTAATCTGGTTAAACTTCGCTAATTATCAATTAATTGAACTAGACTTCAATTTTCTTTGATAATTTCTAATTTCTTTACTAGATTTGTAGAGTTTGTAACAATTCTCGGCTCGAAACCACTTTCGGCCTACTTTCCTTCCATGTCTGGAAGTTTGCAATGTGTAACATGTTTAACTTTTGTACTACTTCATCCTCAGAGCTTTCTAGGATGTCCTTTAGTAGTGTTTCAGATTATGTAACCTGAATTTGGATGTTGACGTCTGTTTATACTCTCAGTATTCGAGATGTCTAAATGCTAATCATATCCTTCATGATCAATTTCATGTTCTGGGCATGAATTTTTTTCCTTATGGGTGCTTACTCATCATCGCCTATTAGACTCTGAGTCTTGCTTAGCTCTATGTCATGAGATTTGGGTCGAATTTCTCATATAAAATTTTTTCAGTTTGGATTTTAAGAATCTTGGCGTGCCGAATTTCTTAACTTAATCCTATCATCATCTTAATCTATTTATGTAGACCTTTGATGCCCAAAAACATTTTATCCTTTAGTGTGTGGTCCTTTTATTGAGTCAGTTCTTGACTGTTTTCAACATCTCTATGTTGTTCTCAATTCGGGTACGTTCTCTGCACACCGGACCTTGGAAACTTGTTACTCCCACATACCTTCTTGAATTCTCGAAATTCAAGATTCTCTTCATTTCTTAGGAACCAAACATTTTGATTGCCTTGCTGAATCAAAGATTCTAACTCTTGCTTGCTTCAATCCACCGATGGATTTCTGAAGCATGCGTACCTTACTAAGTTCTAAAGTTGATAACCTTTTAACTTCCATAATTCATTAGGGAAGGCAGTTCTGACTTTCCATGTTAGTGCAGACAAAACTTAGACCGAAAAAGATTTAGTTCATAGTCTCACGGTATAAACCTGTGATCCTTATCTCCTTGTCTAGTTTTTGGAAACTTCGTCGGGTTTTACTCCCTTCACCAAATTATCAAGTTCCAAAACTTGTTGAGATATGGATTCCATGTTGTTTTGGCTTCAAACCAAAATCCAGAGTTGGTTTTTATGTCTGTGCAGGTCTATGGCTTTTATCTTCCATCACTAAGATCTCAGTCTTCTGAACTTGTTAGAGAAACTATTGTGACCCTAAGGGCTTATGAACAACTATTCAAAATGCTCTCAAACTTAGAGACATTTCTGTATGAGCAACTTTCAACTACTTGAGAGTTCTTCTGTGAATCGTGTTCATTTTGTGCGGTAGGTATTTAGAGTTTAATATATAGTTACCTTTTATTTCCTTTTAGGGACCCCGATTAATTGTTCTTAACAGTTTGTTCCTCTTGGTCGAACTTATTCAACCAGTACTTTTCCATGACTTTCTCATGACTCTTCCCCTGGTCGAACTAATTCGATTCGTACTTTCTCTCCCAAATATTTTTATGATAATCTGGCGAAGCATTAATTATTAAAAGAATACCATCACGAGCAATAAACACTTTTTCTCTGATTGGTTGTGGAATGTGTCAAATTTCTTCTCAAGAAATTGCATCAGACTAGCTAATTTTTTACCCTTGTAAATGTTTTACATAGGCTTAGCTTTTAGACGGATGTGGTTTCGTGTGGGAAGTTATGTCTAGACATAGTGTTTTCGGAGGACAACCTTTGATCCATAGACTTCAACTCTATCCTATTGGACGCTCCAATTTGGATTTATTAGAAGTAATGATCAACCTCTGTGTTTGATCAAGACTCTTCTTTCTTGTCAGTCGATTTACTGCTTCGTTAGAAGGAAACAAGTTTTTCTTTTATGAAGCGTTCTCGATTATTTTGGACACAATGTCCTTATCCTCTTTTGAGGATGTTTCTATTTTATGAGTCACACGTATCTTATGATGTCAGATCACTCGATTAGTTGACATCTCAATATAAAACTAAACTTCTTTATTGATTCTCTATGATACATAGTACAGAGACGATGTTCAACTAGAAAATAAAATAATATAGACTAGTGCCTACTAAAGACTTCGATCCCTTTCAGCATCCTTAGCTAGTTTGGCTTCTGCTCCCTCTTGGATATTTTCTCCTTTAGCCAAATACCCAATTCTCAGTTGCTCATGTTCAATTTATGATCATAGGAGCATTAGGTATCTCATACCGAAATGGGATATTACAGTATTTGTTAAAGTAACAGTCACTTGTTTATACTTGAACCCGAAACCACTATTACGTTCTTCTTGTCCTCCGGGAACTTAGAGCAGTCTCTCTTCCAATGTCCTTCGCATATCGCAGTAGAGACATTTAGACTCAGAAGTACAACCTTTGTCCATGGATTTTGCAACTCGTTTGCCTCTTCCTTTGGACACCAATTTCTTCTTATGTTTTAAGCCTTTGTTCCTATGAACCATTGGAGCCTCGTTCTTTGGTTATACTATTGCTACGCTCTCCTCAAATACTAGGAGCATCGTATGAAGTTCCTCCGGGGACTTATTCCATTCATTCATGGCGTAGTTCATCTTGAACATAAACATAAATGGATTAGAGTATTACTTGCTATGGTTGCATTGTATGATATGGAATTGGAGCAACTTGATGTTAAGACTACGTTCTTACTTGGGGAGTTGGAGGAACAAATCTATATTTGTGAACCAGATTGGTTTGAGATTCTTGGGAAAGAAGACTAGGTCTGTGTGCTGAAGAAATCCTTATATGGACTGAAATAGTCTCCTAGGCATCAGAAATCCACATGTTAAAGAATCAGTTAAAGGGTGAGTTTGAGATGAAAGACTTGGGTGCCTCAAGAAATATATTGGGTATAGAGATATAGAGAGACACATATGCTGAGAAATTGTTCTTGTCTCAGATAACGTACATCGAGAAGGTGTTTTTTGGTATGACAGAGGCAAAACCTGTCAGTACTCCATTGGCAAAACACTTCAAGCTTTCGAGTGAACTGTCACCGACAAATGATGAAGAGACAGAGTATATGTGTCAGGTTCTTTATGCAAGTACAGTAGGTAGCATTATGTATGTTATGGTTTGTACAAAGTCGGATATTTCACATGCTGTTAGTGTAGTCACAGATACATGGTCAGACCCGAAAGAGGTCATTGGCAGATTGTGAAATAGATACTACGGTATCCAGGAGGAACTGGGGACGTTGGTCTAGTTTACTACAGAAGGGATGACACTTCTGGGTCGGTAGTTGGATTTGTGGATTCAGATTTTCTTAGGATATCTTGATAGCAAGAAATCGTCGTCGGGCTATACGTTCACACTCTGCGGGAGTGCCATAAGTTAGAGAACAGTGCCATAATCGGTAGTAGCCTTGTCTACAATAGAAGTTGAGTACATGGCAGCAACAGAGGCAGTGAAGGAGGCAATATCGTTGAGTGATTTAGTTGGTGATTTGGGCCTGAAGCAGAAAGTGACAAAGGTCTATTGTGACAACCAGAGTGCGATTCATTTGACCAAAAATCAAATGTATCACGAGAAAACTAAACACATTAACATTAGGTATCACTTTATCAAGGACGTGATTGAAGAAGGGAAGATCACCGTGAAGAAGGTGTCTACAACAGATAATCCAGCGGATATGTTGACCAAGGAAGTTACAACTTTTAAGTTTAAGCATTGCTTAAACTTGATTGAGATTTCCAGATGTTGAGCCTTTTTTAGGGGCAAGACTTGGAAGGGCTGGAGGGAGATGGCTTAGAGGCGTTGAGCTATGATGGTGGCAGATGAAGTCAAGAGGGACATATTCAAGTCAAGGTGGAGAATTGCTGAAAGTGTCTTGAATACGGGTTGATATCTAACCCGTTTTACGACTTGCCAACCTGCTTACAAGGCAATGGCTGATTACCGAGGCAAAGCTGGTATAGGAAGCAGGGTTCAGAAGTAGAGCTGATCTCTGAGACAAAGCTGCAATCCGGAGCACAACTTGCTGATGTCAATGGTTTTCCGTTAGATAAGCATGAAATACGGAGTTGATGCATGACAGCCTCTGTTATATGTGATCGTTCTGTTAAGTTGAGTGTTGTTCTGCTCAGTGCCTCCACTTCCTGCTCTGCTTCCTGCTCTGCTTACTCCTCTGTTTCCTGCTACGTTTCTTGCTTTGCTCCTTGCTCCCTACTTCTACACCTTGCTTCTGCTCCTCGTTCCTAGCTCATGTTCCTGTTCGTCTGCTCCCAAGGGGGAGAACCTACAAAGGGTTCGAAAACCACTCCGACGATCAAGCCAGTCAGGGCGCTCTTTGCAGTAAAATAATGAATATTGATTGATCCTTTTGGGGGACGAGTTATGGGAACTCTGAGTTTAGGGTGATCTTTTTAGGGTAAAGAGATTGTGTCCTTTGAAGGACGATGTGGGGGTCCTTTTATAGGCGATGTTAGGCCGACTTTGATTAGTGACGGTGGTGAGGCGGCTGCCGTAAGACCAAAGAAAAAGTTTCCTCTCTCGAATATCTAGGGTTTCTCTTAGAGTCTATCTCGGATCTTTGATAAGTGAAAGTTCCTAAGTTCAAGGATTCTTCGTAGATATCTTGTCGATGTGATAGATCCTAGAGGAAAAGTTTCCTCCTTTAGTTACGTGGAGTTCAAGCGGGCTTAAACACTTCGAGATGTGTGGCCGACTGAGATCCTTCTGGAAGATTCAGTATTAAGTCGATAGATCGCCGAGCGCTGCTGCCTTCCCAGTTCTGGGCGTAAGACATTGGCCGGATCTGTTTGGACCCCCCTTACTCCTCTGAAGACCCCAGGGCTGACCTGTCCATGCCAAGGGCGTTTGCAGGGATGGTTTCTTCTGGCCGACCTCCCAGTTAAGGGAATGTTTGGTGGACCATCAGGGGCTTAGCGATTTTGCTATCTTAAGCCGGGTTGACCCAGTAGACTTCAGGTCTGATCTTGACTCTTCAGACGTTAGTCAACGTCTGGACATTTTTATGCATCATCATGAGCCCCCAGAAGTCGAGGATTTTACCTGAAGATCCTGAAGACGAGGATTTTACCTAGACCAGAGTTGTTTGGTGAAGCTTGGTCTTTCTTCTAATTTTCCAGAGCTGCGCATTTTTGGGCTTATCTGTACTGAGCTGGTGGGAGCTGCTGGTGCTAAAGCTTTCTTCCCCTATAGCCGTATTTTCCAGAACTGACCTGAGTTGCGTTTGCCTTAGACGGTTTGACGCGTGGCTCGTCTTTTCGAGACACGCTACAACTTCTGCCCGAGTAATTAATTTCTTTCCCATGCGTGATTCTGTGACGTCACGTATTTGATCTTCTCACTGCCTATTTTCAGTGCTGATGCGTGGACGCGTGTGTCTTGCTAGTGGTGAGACTATCACGTCTTCTTAGGCTGGAATCCCATCTGCCAATTGAACTTTTTCTGTGTGTATCGCTGATCATTATTCGCTAGCGTGTTTCCAAGATGTGTTTGTTCTTCGCCTTTAATGATCCTTGTTTGTTTTCAAAAAGTCCCTTGGCTATCCTTTTTCAAGTATAAATAACCTGCCTTCGTTCTTCAACTCTTCATTGTCGAACGCTAAATAAAAGAAGGTTTTTCCTTTGTGAATTCCTTTCTGTCCTCATTGGAGCTCCAATATGAGGCCCTTGTTCGAATTCATACTTGGTGTTTTCTTTGGTGATGTTTTTCCGGTGATGGAGATAGTTAAGGGTAACTTTTCCTATAATGGAGATAGTTACCCGGGATACCGATTTGAGTCCGGCCCCAAAAATGGTAGTCTGGCCGGACACCATTCTTGACCTGGCTCCTGGTTAAAAGCTTCTTCGGCTGCTCGTGGGTGATGCTTTTTAATGAGGGGATTTTCCTCCTGATCGCGTTGTGGGCTTGTTCCTTTGCTCTTTTAATGCTTTCTTACCGTCAACTTCTTTTTCTTTTATTCGAGCAATTTCTCCTATAATAGATCTGATGGTCACACTCTTCTTGATGTTCTTTATGTTGCAATAATAGACTTAACTGAGTAATGAATCTATCTGTTATGGCTCTCCCCTTATCATTTGTTACCTTCCGAGTAATGACCACCTTTTAGTGGGCGAGCGATGATTCGTCTCCCATACTTACTGCTTTGCCAATATTTTTCGGTTGAACCGTCCGCTCGTTCCGTCTTCCCATGACCCAGGACTATAAATATGGCTCAGATGGGTGGATAATTTCATCTGTTCCTTCATGGCCAGCTTGTCTATCTAGGGGTTCCTCCCTCGTGACAACCATAGAGTTAGTCTTCGCCTGACGCTCCTTGCTCCCGGATTTTACGTCCGTCGCTATCACATTGACGTTGAAGGTGAAGGTCCGATCAGGGTTTTCCGATTCATCGACTTGTCGGTCTTTGAGAATCTAGAGGCGGTTCTATTCGGCGAGCCCTTTTGTCCTCTGCAACTCTCCCAGAGAGGGGTGCTGAACGACGACCGACGAGTGGCCGTTGAAGTGATGGGATACTTGGTTCGTCTCGTGGCAGTGATTATACGGACCTCTATAGAACTAGTCCCTTCCGATGTAATCTCCTTATCTCCTTCTTCTCCTGTTTCTTCTTCTTCGTATAACATGTAAATAGTTGATGATGGGTATTTCTTGACGCTTTTCCTTTTAATTCTGTTTTTATTTGCACATACTTAAACATGGAATACTTACTTGTTGAAAGCCCTAGTGTTACTAATGCATTCCTAATCTTACTACGCATGCTCCGAATGATCGCCCCTGCAAAAACTAAAGAAAGTTATACTTAATCTATCATGCTCTAATCTATTTCCTTCTGCAAAATAAAACCTAAATTAGCATAACTCCGAGAATCATAGTGATTTTCGAGTCTGGTTGTGCCCCCGATCAGGGCTATCGCTCCCAGGGCTGTCTTTTATTAGTCTGGTCTTAACCAATTTAGCTAGGATTTCTCCTCGGACCCCTGGTCGTTGCTTTCGCTACCAGGGCTGGTTTCGTTGGCTTGAGCTCGACTAGTTTTGCTAGGACTTCTCCTTAAACCTCTGGTCGTAGCTTGGGCTACCAAAGCTGCTTTCGTCGGCTTGAGCTCGACTAGTTTCGCTAGGACTTCTCCTTAAACCTCTGGTCGTAGCTTGGGCTACCAGAGCTGATTTCGTTGGCTTGAGCGCAACTAGTTTTCGCCGGGACTCCTCCCGTATTCCTGGTCGTATCTTGGGTTACTAGGGTTGTTTTTGTCTGCTTCCGCATGACTAGCTTCTCAAGGACTTCTCCTTATACCGCCGGTTACCTTTGCCAGGGTTGTAGGTTAATTAGGCTTCTCCTTACGACCCTCAAAGGGGATCGCGATTCACTCGAGTAAAGTCTTCTGTTTAACTAGGACTGCTCCTTGCAAGGTCCTCTGGTCGTTGCCTTAGCTACAAGAGCTACCTAATTTTGCTAGCTTGAGCACGGCCAGTTGTAACTAGGACTCCTCCTTAGGACCTTGGTGAGGGGTCCGTTTTACTCGAATGAAGTTTCAGTTTAACTAAGACTTCTCCTTAGGGCCTTTGGTCGTCGCCGTGGCTATCAGAGCTATCCTGTCCCTGGTCGTGGCTTTCGCTATCAGGGTTGTTTTTACATTAGGAGCCTTGGTCGTTGCTTTCGCTACCAAGGCTACCTTTGGGTCCCCTGGTCGTCGCTTTCGCTATCAGGGCTACCGGCTGGACTAGAGCGAGATGAGTTTAACTAGGATTTCTCCTTTGTTGTACCGCCTTTTTGGTAAAACATTTTATTTATTAGTAAAATATGTAGCTGGTAGCACTACTTCTTCTGCCTAACAGCTTTTATTCTGTAATAATAAAAAGGAAAAAGATTGATGGTAACCTACGTGGTCATCAGTTTTCAGTCCTGAATGTCTGTTGTAGGGTCCCCATAGAAGTTATCTCCTCCGACAGTGGCCGGGTTGGTGTTGGTGGTTTCCTCTTCGCAGCCCTGAGCAGAGATTAAGTAGCATTCCCTGGATATTTCTTGATTCCCTCTGACCGTTCCTATGAGATTTGTTCCTGGGATTGGGAATTTCATCATGAGGTGGTTCATGAAGATTATTGCCCCTGATTCTCTCAGGAAGTTCCTGCCTAGTATGATGTTGTAGGCATGCATCTGAGCGACTATAGCGAAGCTTAGCATTATCGCTTTCTTTGTTTCTCCTTCTCCTATCAGTACGGGTAGTAATGCTGTCCCGTCGGTTTCGACCTGATTATCGCCGAACCTTGTCAAGCAAGACTTATGTGATTTAAGATAATGTGGACTTACCCTGAGTTTTTGAAAGCACGTTCGGCTCATGACTTCGGTCGAACTTCCTATGTCGACGAGGATGCGTTCTACCATCCAATTGGCCACAACCGCTGTTATCACCAACGAGTCTGAGTGTGGGGTTATTACTCCTACTAAGTCGTTATCAATGAAGATGATGGGTGGTGCCTCCACGCTAGGTTTTATGAATAGGACTGGCTTATTTTTTGCCTCGTTTACGTATCTCCGTAGTTTCCCCTTCGTGACTCCGCCGAAAGTTGGTCCTCCTGAGATAGTATTGATATTTCCCATGACTCCGGAGGGCTCATCTGAACCTGTAGTGGCCTTTTTGATGGTCGGGCTTCACTCGTCATAATTTAGCCCGAAACCAATTCCAGCTCTGCTTGTTGGCCTCTTATTCTTATATTCGGAGGATCGCTGCTCCTTCCGGATGTAT
This sequence comes from Eschscholzia californica subsp. californica, assembly GCA_002897215.1. NCBI lineage: Eukaryota > Viridiplantae > Streptophyta > Magnoliopsida > Ranunculales > Papaveraceae > Eschscholzia > Eschscholzia californica. The sequence goes on from BEHA01004687.1 coordinate 146,845, forward strand.
TTATCCAGCTCGCCTTTCCTCACCATTTCTTCAATGAGATTCTTGAGGTGTCGACAGTTGTCGGTTTTGTAGCCGTAACCTCGAAGGAAGGTGATGATGCATAAAATGTCCAGACGTAGACTTACGTCTGAAGAGTCAAGATCAGACTTGAAGTCTCTTGGAACGACTCGGCTTAAGGCAGCGGGACAGCTAAACACCTGACGGTCCACCATACGTTCCCCTAACTGGGAGGTCGGTCGGAAGAAATTAGCTCTGCACTAAACGCCCTTGGCATGGATAGATCAGCCCTGGGATCTTAAAAGGAATAAGGGGGGTCTCCACAGGTTTGGCCCATATCTTACGCCCAGAACTGGGGAGATATCAGCGCTGCGCGACCTAATGACTTAATCCCGGACTTTTTAGAAAGATCTCAGTCGGGCTCACATCTTGAAGTGTTTAAGCGCGATTGGACTCCACGTATCTAGAAGAGGAAACTTCTCCTTTAAAGTCCATCACTCCGGCAAGATATATACAAAGTATCCTTGAACTTAGGAACTTTCACTTATCAAAGATCCGGGATAGACTCAAAGAGAAATCCTAGATACGCAAAAGAGGTAACTTCCCTTACAGTTTGACGGCCACCGCCTCACCACCACCGCCACTAATCACAGTCGGTTTAACTTTGCCTATAAAAGGACCCCAACTTCGTCCTTCACAGGACACGATCTCTTCACTCCAGAAAAGATCACCCCATACTCAGAGTTCCCGCAACTCGTCTCCCAAAAGGATCGATCAATATTCATTCTTTTATTGCAAAGAGCACCCTGACTGTCTTGAGCGTCACAGGGGATTTTCTCTTCAACATGAATATCAAAATAGACTAGACATCCTTTTATAGGATAATAGACTTTCCTAGATAGACTCAAACTAGGATTCCTAAATATTAAAGATACTTAAAATATAGAAACTCCTAAATAAAAGAAATACCAACATAAGGTAATTTCCTAATCCTAAACTAACTAGGACCACCAACGTGGCCGAGTAGGGCAAGGGCGCATGGGTTGGCGGCCTTGGCCCGTATGCGCCTGCATCAGCTCCCCTTTCCCCAGAAGGTTCGTCCCGAACCGTTTCGATGAAGGAAACAATGTGAGCCACTCGTATACTCTGAATTCCGCCATGGCGATCCGTAATTCCCACTTCGAACGAAATTTGCAAACAATCCATAGAAAACAATGATGGACTAACGAACCCAATATAATCCGGACCCCTTGACACGACGAGATTCGTAAAATCCACAGTAGTGAAGAAACATCCAGCAAACTGTGACATCGGCCGTCATCTTTTAGTGGGATGAAGAAGATTGCACATACCAAAATATCCTCTTTGAAAAATCGGACCTCCAAAATCATCTTCCAATACATCACGATTTCGTGTTCACCGGAAGCTAAAAAGTGAACTGGTGGTGAGATACTTTTCTTTTTCTTCACATTACTCTTTTCGGTTAGTGTAGCAAGTATCCCAGTGATTTTTATAAGGAGCATTTTATCGAACACGTTAGAGACACCAATTAATATTCCCATGTTTGGCCTCCCATGTGGTAAGGTGAAGCTCCATCCACCTCCATTCATTAATGCCCTATTTCTCAATTAAAGACTTTCATGTGATGAAGCCATTGAAGATGATGATGATTCTCTGCCAATTACTTTGTATGTAGGCATCTTTGTAGTAGTTTCAGTTGATTTTCCCCCCTTCTCCACTGAATTTACAATTGACTTCTTAGTAATATACTGTGATGAAGAAATTTTTGATGGAGAAGATAACAAAACATAACTATCATTGGCATCAGTGTTAGTAATCAGATCTTTGAGCTGGAAACGTTTTGTCTTCATCCAGTAATCTTCAGGCGACGATGATGTTGATAGATTGCTTTCATGATGAATTTGATTGAATTTAAACTATCTACCGGAGAAGATTTCATTAGGATAAATATGAAATACAAAAGCTAATTCAAAGTCAACATCGCAAGTGGGATGATCTTCAGTCTTTGTGTTATGATCACTCGATGAAGGATCATAACGAAATTCTTTATTATTTGCTAACGTCTCAAGCCAAATTAGTTGATTATCTACATATAGTTGAGCTCCCCAATACCTGTTATCTTGTGAAATTTTGCCTTTAAACCTCGTAGAAGTGGTAACATTATAGTTGTGATCGTTTATTTGAAGACCATGGGGTACTTCTATTATTTGAATCCGAAATAGGTTTCTCCCGTGATAATGAATGAAGGTTTGTTTGATCATGGGGAGTCGAAACTGTCAATACTCCTGGATCCCAAATAAAATCAAAATTAAATTCTTCTATTGCTGGGGAAGATTCATCTTCATCTTCTTCAGTTTCAAGGGAGTTTGGCAGATGGAGATTTGATAGAGGAAGTGGGTTCTGTTTTCTCTCTCTTGGAATAATGGGATTGTGGTTGTGGTGGTTGTTTTTGATAATGACGTCTTCTTCTTTCATCTTACCGGATTCATCTTCTTTACTAAAGACACTAGCTGACCGATTCATATCATTAGTCCTCGTAGCCGTATTAATCGAATCATTAATCACAACTGCTTCTTGAACATCTTCTCCGACTTCCTCATAATCATCTTTTTTTTATTTCTTGTCCCTGATGGAACGGTAAAATAAGCGATGAAGATGGTTGACGTATTATTGTTCTGAGGTCGTCACACATATGTTGAATCTTAGCTAAATCGGGTAGTAGCGATTGAACCGTTTCGGCAGAAGTCGGTTGTGGTGGCGGTGGTGGTGAATAGGATGGTATTAGAGGTGGTGAATAAGGTGGTGGTGCATAATAAGAGTACGGAGGTGGTGTGGAACATAATTGATGCGGAAATGTTTTATGATTCGAAACAACCAATTCTTCTCCCGGAATTATATACGGAGCAAATAATTTGTCCGAGCTTATGTTATTCGATTGAATTTCTTCCTCTTTATTCATCTCACTGAACTTGTATTTCTCTGTCATTGAAAAACTAGTATTTATTTTATCAAGAAAATCTTCTTCAACAGTATCGGTAGTTGAAGGAATTTCGGATAATAATTTGTTCGATTGGGTTTGAGCTTCTATATAAGATATGTATTCATCCATAGGAAGAAAAACATACCTGAAAATACTTACCAATGTATCCCAATCATCAATGATCGATTTTCCTTGATCAATAAGTCTCCATTGTAGTACATTGAATTGTTCATAGATTCTTTCGGACATATGTTGCTCAACCAAAAAAACCTTATCGTTATCATGAACTGCTTGATTTCGGAACCAATCTTCCATATGGTGAATCCAGAAATTTATATGGAATTGACCGTCAAATAGAGGGATTTTAGAAACTTGACGAATTTTTCTTTCATCTTTTCAATCAATGTAAAATTGAGTTGTATCTCGAATGGGATCCCAACATAAACGTGGAAAATTTTTCCAACATTCAAGAGGAATAGTCATGTTAACCATTGTAAACGATTAAAAAAAAATATGGCTCTGAATACCACTTGATGTAGTCGCGGCGGAATTAAAAGTAAACAATAAAAGTAAAGCGAAAAACGATGAAAGAAAGATTAAATAACTCTAAAACTGAAAACTTTATTAAACTCAAGGGGACTTTCTCTTCAACATGAATATCAAAATAGAATAGACCTCCTTTTATAGGATAATAGACTTTCCTAGATAGACTCAAACTAGGATTCCTAAATATTAAAGATACTTAAAATATAGAAACTCCTAAATAATAGAAATACCAACATAGGGTAATTTCCTAATCCTAAACTAACTAGGACCACTAATGTGGCCGACTAGGGCAAGGGCGCGTGGGTTTGCGGCCTTGGCCCGTATGCGCCTGCATCATCTCCTCTGCAAACAGAATATGCCATCATAACAGAGGTTGTCATTCATCAACTCCCTTTTTCATGCTGATTTAACCGGGAACCAATTTTTCACATCAGCATTTGGCGCTAGAAGGAGGGGATCTTTCCAGTAAATCATCAGATTCGGTAACCCGAACCTTATTCAACGTCTTTTTAGAACTAACCATATCACACAGGAAAGCACGATGTCGGAACCTGAAGCAGTCACCGACCTAACACCAGAGGAGCTTCTTCCGCAAAAATAGGCAACCGGGGGCGAAGCAGCGGGGGAAGAACAAATCAAAGAGGAAGAGAGGACAGCAGACCTGACAATGCCCGTGCAGATCGGTGAGAAGGCCGACGAAGTAACCTACGTCGGAAATACCCTGAACGAAAGCCAGAGGGCAAAGCTGGCCACCTTCTTGAGGGCACATCGCTACATCTTTGCCTTTGGAACCGATGAGGTGCCCGGAATAGACCCCGGGATCATCACCCACAAACTGAACATTAGAGAAGGAAGCAAGCCAGTCCATAGATCAGCTGGTGGACTCCACAGCTGGCCATGAACTACTTAGCTTCATGGACGCCTTCGCGGGATACCATCAGATCGCCATGCACTGGGAAGACCAGGAAAACACTACGTTCCCAACAGATCGAGGGTTGTACTGCTATCAACAAATGCCTTTCGGTCTCAAGAACGCCGGAGCTACATACCAGCGTTTAGTCAACGAAACATTTGGGGATCAGCTCGGGAAAATGGTCGAGTGCTATGTAGATGACATGATCGTGAAGAGCAAAGTTCGCAGAGACTTGATACCCAATCTCAAGATTGCCCTCGACAAACTCCAAGCTTACAACATGAAACTGAACCCCGAAAAGTGCGCGTTCGGTGTAACATCGGGAAAGTTCCTAGGGTTCATGGTGAGCCACAGAGGAATAGAAGCCAATCCCGCCAAGATCACGACCCTAAAAAACATGCCTAGTCCGCGAAGTCGAAAAGACGTTCAAAGACCAACCAGAAGGTTGGCATCACTTTCCAGGTTCTTCAGCAAGATGGGGGATAAGGCCCTAAATTTATTCAAAACTCTCCAAAAAGTATCCGATTTCGCCAGGACAGGCGAAGCAGAGGAGGCGTTTCAGGAGCTGAAGGCACATCTTATGAAGCTGCCACTACTGGTCGGCCCAAGCGCGGGAGACGAACTCATCGTTTATCTCGCGACCTCCGGAGAAGCAGTCTCGGCAGTAGTGGTCAAAACAATAGAAGGAGTAATGCACCCCGTATACTTTGTGAGCAAAGTGTTAAGTGGGGCAGAACTGAATTACCCGACCATAGAAAAGTTGGCTTACACACTTGTTTTGGCTGCAAGAAAGCTGCGTCCATACTTCCAGGCTCATACCAGGGTTGTCTAGACAGATCAACCACTCAGGAACATATTACAGAAAATGGATCTCTCAGAACGATTAACGAAGTGGGCAGTAGAACTGAGTGAATTTGACATCAGGTACGATCCTCGAACCGCGATAAAGGGCTAAGCGTTGGCAGACTTTGTAACAGAGTGTTCCATCGCGGCAAACAGTCTTGGGCCAGAGCAGACTTGGACTCTCTTTGTAGACGGAGCTTCAAGCGAAGCCACGAAAGAAGCAGGGGCGGTCCTGATCAGCCCTAAGAAAGCAAAGACATTCCAGACCACCTCGTTTAAGTTCGCAGTAACAAACAACGAAGCTGAATACGAAGCTCTACTGGCGGGCTTAAGCTAGCTCTGAAGGCCAGAGCTAAGGGCGACAGGGTTTTTAGCGACCCTCAATTGGTAGTCAACCACGTCAACGACCACTACGAGGCAAAAGGCGCGGACATGATTAAGTATTTGAAGAAGGTAAAAGAATTGATCGGGCTCTTTGAGAAATTCACCATCACCAGGATACCCCGGGAGGAAACACTCTAGCCGACGCGCTGTCAAAGATGATCAGCGGTCAAACCACGATCCCTGGAGTAATATTTCACTCTCTAAAGAAAAGAAGCATCGAAGGAGCACAAGAAATTATGGCAATCAGGATAAACCAGAGGGATACATGGATGAAGCCCTTTGTCGAATACCTGCTGACTCAGAAACTACCTGAAGACGCCAGTGAGGCCAGGAGAATACGCAGGAATGTTGCAAGGTATACCCTATTGGGAGGACTGCTATACCGAAAATCCTTGATCCACCTTCTTCGGCGTTGCCTAGCAAAAGATAAACAAGAATACGTCATAAAGGAGATGCACGGAGGAGCAGTGATGGGCCTAAAAGGTTACCCTAAATAGGTCTACACCCGCAAGTGCACGGGTGTCAAGTTGTAATATTTCCGGAAAGACCGTTTCGTTCCTCAGAGACTAGTTAAACTTATTCTAAAACTATGAAGTAATAAGATTTTTCAAATGTTTTGATTTTGGTTTTAAAATGAATAAAATAAAATAGCGGAAATGAAAATAAATACAAATGATACAAGGAACTCAAATGGGGGAGAATCTGGGTTTTTTGAATTCACCACATAAAATCATTTTTAAGAACAAATATATAGACAAATTAAATCACTTTCTTTTTATAACTCAGAATTTCGGATAATGAACTATCCTAATTCCGGGAGATGTTTTCGTTAAAACTCGATAAACAATACAAATGTAATTGTTTTATTTCGAAAACATAAATCTTTAAACTACTATCTATCAATTAATAAGTATGCATCGTCAAATGATTTAACCTAAGCACGATGCATCAAATCTAAAAACATAGATAGTGAAAAGAAGATCGATTTAACAAACTAAAACAAATTAAGCTCTAAGGTATAATCAAAGAAATCAATTAAAAATATGTTTTTAAAAGATCGAATATGGTTTCATCCTAGTCGTAGATTAAAGAAAATTAGCTACTCATGCTGAAAGAGATAAATACTTAAACATATATAAGTAAGAGAGTAAAGAGAATTAACTTTTCTTGCTGGTTTTCACCCAAACAGACCCTAAGGGAAATGTTTTCCTTCTGTTTTTACCATTTTCAAAGAAAACAGACCAAACAGACCCTAAGGGAAGTCGATTTTCTCGTCTTCTCAGAAATAATTTCCCTGTCGGAAAATTATTTCCCCACTGTTTTTCTCTCTTGCTTTCTACTGTTTCTGTTTTAAACTTCTTCTAGTCTCTCTCTCTAATACAACTATGAATATTTAAACTCCAGAGAAACAAAAATGAAGAAGAAATAAATATGTTTCAATTGATTCTTTATCTCTCTCTCTCTACAAATTGCCCACTTTCTCTTTCTACAAATATTTTTTTTTTCTCTCTCTCTCTCTGTTTCTTTCTCTCACTAAAAGAATTACATAACAAGAAGAAGTAGATGAAGATAATGGTGTCTCTCTCTCTCTCTCTGATTTTTCTATAGGTTGAGCTCGAGAGGATAACCCCTAATCTGAGATAATTCTCATTCCCTGCCTCCTCTGTTTTCATAGAAATAAGAGGAAGAATAAACTCCTCCATTAATCTGTCACAAAAAATCTTCAAATCTCTTTCAATCTCCATTGTTTCTATAAAGAAGAATTCTCTCTAATATGTCTACATTTCCATCTTTCTCTCTTTGAGAAGATAACAGCTCCTTCTTTGTTTTGAGAATATTCGATCCAGCCATGCCAATATCTCTCTTATCTATAAGAGATGATAAAAGATAACAACCAACCGAGCTCTCTCTCTCTAGAATATTTTCTCTTTCAACCAAACCTTCTCTCTTTCCATCTCAATCATTCTCCAGCTATCCTTCTTTCTAAATGAAATCTCAGAAATCTCTCCCTCCATTTATAAGAGAAAGATTTCTTTCTCTTTCTAGTGGGATTTAAATTTGTTTCTAAAATAATAAAGAGATGAGAGAAAGAAAGAAGGAGAAGTTTAAAAAGATTTAGGTGTCGTTTGACAACCAAAAGTAGAAGTACTTTTGCTTGTAGTAGAAGTTCTTTTGCTTTAAAAAAGTAAAAAAATTTCAAAAGTATATTTGGCAAAAATGTTACTAATAAGTAAAAAAAAGTCAAAAAGTTAGTTTGGTAACTCAATTTACTTTCGATAATTTTATTTTTCTTTCTCATAGAGATACTTGATTTTAATTGAATTTATTTATGATTTTCACTATAACTCTTGTATAAGAAGTAATGGTGATATTGGTGGTAGTGGTGGTGCCATGAAGGTATGGTTATGGGGTGTGGTGGTGGTTGAGGTTTGATGGAGGTGGTGGTATAGAGGTATGATGGTGGTAGTGATGGTGGTGGAGGTATGATGGTGGCGATGGTGGTGGAAGTATGGTGGTGGTGATGGTGGAAACGCGGTGATGGTTGGGATACAATGGTGGTGGTGATGGTGGAAATGCGGTGGTGGTTGGGATACAATGGTGGTGGTGGATAAAGTGAGTGATAGTGACGGAGTTATGGTGGTGGTGGTATGGTGATTGTAGTAAAGGTGGTGGATAAGATATGTAGGTGGTAATGATGGAAGTACGGTGGTGGCGGTGAAGGTACCGTGTTGGTGGTGAAGGTACCGTGGTAGTGGTGAAGGTGTGGTGGTGGTGGTGGTGGTGAAGGTACGGTGGTGGTGGCGGTGGCGGTGAAGGTACGGTGGTGGTGGTGGAGGTACGGGGATGATGGTGGAGGTGGAGCTACGAGGTGGTTGTTGTCGAGATGTGATGGTGTATGGTGGTGGTGGTGGTACGAAGGTGGTGGTTAAGGTGTGGCGGTGGTAGTTGAGGTATGATGATGGGGGGAGTGCAATGCTTGTTGTGGTGGTGGTGAGGTAGAATGGTGCGGTAGAAGTTTAGTTGTGGTAGTGGAACGGAGATAGACAAAAAAAATCGTCAAGTAAAATTCATGCATTTCTCAAAAAAAAAGTTACTTTACTTTGAAGTCAAAAGCTAAAAATTTTAACTTCAAAAGAAAGTCAAATTTTAACTTAAATGAAGTCGGTAATTTTTGCGTACCAAATTAACTTTTTGACTTTTCTACTTAAATAAGCAAAAAAGTAACTTATTTTAGTGTTGCCAAACGACACCTTATTCTTGGTTAGCCAGTTGGTTATTTCCATTTGGTTCAACATTCCCAATAGAAAGTCACGTTGCTGGTGAGTTGCCGTTATCCCTTTAATTAGAAAGATAAGGTAAGGTGGGGACTACTGAGAAAAGGAAATCTAACCGTTTGATCCAACCGCACGTGCTTCCTGTCCGTTCGATCTACCAGGGGAGCTTTAAAGCTCTCATGTGCGATGCACCAGATAATGTCTTCTTGAAAATACCGACTCACTCCCGCGTGCCAAAAACAGTACCGAAAATTACATCCTGGACGTTGGATTGCATGCCACGTGTCCTTGTTGACTTGATTTTTACCCAAACTTTGACTTGGTCTTTCTTTCTTATCCGGACTTCGATTCGACCTTCGTTTTCACCCACAGACTCGTCATGAACTATACTTTCACCCGATCATCAATATTGGCCAAATTATCAGAATTCCCAAATGACCAAACTGCCCTTTTGTGTGACTTTCTCCCGTTTTTATCTAACTTTCGAGCACAATTCCATATAAGACACCTGAACAAGAGAAACTTACAAATCATCAGAGTAACCGCTCGAAATAGACTAACTAAACCGAGTTAAGAGATTCAGGTGGGACATTTTCATGTCTCATCAAACAGCTAGGAATCATGCAGGCCCAAGAACTTCGAACAGACAGCTTACCTTGGCCGGGTATTATTGGCCAGGGATGTTGGAAGATTGCATAAACCATACCAAACATTGCACGCCATGCCAGGTATATGCTAACGAGTATCGCTTGCACCCCATAGAGCTGACACCTATCATAAGCCCTTGCCCCTTCGCATAATGGGGAATCGACTTGGTGGGACCATTCCCAGCCGGCACGGGAGGAAAGAAAATGTTACTAGTCATGGTGGATTACTTCACCAAGTGGGCGGAGGCAGTGGCGTTAACCAGGACTCATACACAGGAGATCGTCAGTATATTATGGACGAATATAATAACCAGGTTTGGAGTCCCGAGGATCCTGGTCATGGATAACGGACCTCATATCAACAATGACGCCATTAAGCAGTTTCTGACAGAGTATGGAATCAAGCCGGCTTACGTTAGCCCCACACACCCCGCGGGAAATGGACAAATTGAGGTAACCAACAAAACTCTGGTCAAATATATTAAAACCAAATGCCATAAAAACATAAATTGGGTAGACGAATTCCCCGACGTACTGTGGACATATCGCGTCACACCACAGAGACAGTTCACCCGAAAGCTTGAAGTGTGCTGCCAATGGAGTACCGACAGGTTTTGCCTCAGTCATACCAAAACGTTCCAACATTTTCTCGATGTACGTTTTTTGAGACAAGAATAATTTCCCAGCAGATCTGTCTCTCCGTATCTCCATACCCAATATCTTCCTTTAACATGTGGATTTCCAACATATCCATGTGGATTTCCCAACATAGCCAAGTCTTTCATCTCAAACTCACCCTTTAACTGATCCTTTAACATGTGGATTTCCAACATATCCATGCAAGCTATCATCATGTCATCCACATACAGGAGTAGATACACATAAGAACCATCCGATAGTTTCCTGTGGTACACACAACTATCATACCTGCTTCTGTCATAGCCATTTTTAATCATAAACGTGTCAAAACGCTTATACCAGTGCCTAGGAGACTGTTTCAGTCCATACAAAGACTTCTTCAGGAAACAGACTTGGTCTTCTTTCCCGAGAATTTCAAACCCCTCTTGCTGACGCATATAGATTTGTTCCTCCAGCTCTCCATGTAAGAACGCAGTCTTAACATCAAGCTGCTCCAATTCCATATCATACAAAGCAACCATAACAAGTATCACTTTAATCGAGTTATGTTTAACAACAGGAGAAAATACCTCATTGAAGTGAATCCCTTCTCGATGTGTAAATCCCTTAGCTACTAACCGTGCTTTGTATCGTGCATCTTCCACCCCTAGGATTCCTTCCTTCTTCATGAAAACCCATTTGCTACCAACAATCTTCTGACCGTTAGGCTACTCAGCTAATTCCCAGACCTAGTTCTTCCGAAGAGACTCAATCTCCTCATTCATGGCAAGAGACCACTGACGTGATTCATCACTCCCCATAGCTTCTTCATAGGTACATGTTTCACCTCCATCAATGCTTTCCCCCACACTAAGTGCGAATGCAGCCATATCTGCCATCCCATGCCTTTCCGGTGCCTGGATGTCTCTCCTTCCCCTGTTCCTCGCAACACTGCAATGAACCAACTCTGGTTCATCTTCCTCAGCTTGCTCATCTACCTGAGGCCGAACCTCTTCCGGAGTGTCTATCTTAAACTCCACTGCTCCCTATGATCTTCCTCTTCCACCTGTTTCCCAACACCCTCCCGAGCATCTACAGGCGTTACCTTCTGAGTTACCATGACTAACTCATCAAAAGTAACATCTCTACTTATGAGAAACTTCATCGATTTTCCATTCGGATTCCACAACCGATAACCGTTAACTACAGGCTCATACCCAAGAAATACACATTTATTAGCCCTCGGATCAAGTTTACCTTCCTTAACATGTGAATAAGCCGGATAACCAAAGATCCTCAAGTTTTCATAATTTCCAGGATAACCAGACCATACCCCATTCGGAGTTTTACACTCAATAGATGTACATGGTGAAATATTCACCAGATACGCTGCCGTGTTCATTGCTTCAGCCCAGAACGGCTCCGGCAACTCTGCATTTGAAAGCATACAACGAGCTCCTTCCAATAGAGTTCTGTTCAGACGTTCCACCACCTCATTCTGTTGCGGGGTCTTTCTGCCCGTATGGTGTCTCACTATCCCTTCGTCTACACAGAACCTATTAAACTCGTTTCCGCAAAATTCCATGCCATTGTCAGTCCTCAAACGTTTGATCGATTTTCCAGCCTGCTTCTCGATCAAGGTCTTCCACTGCTTGAACTTGACGAATGCCTTATCTTTGCGTTTCAGTATGTAAACCCATACTTTCTTGGAAAAATCATCTATCAAGGTTAACATGTAACACCCCCACTATGTGAGCTGACCCGAGTGGGACCCCAAAGATATGAATGTAATCCAGAGTTCATTTGGTGTTGTATTACAAGAGAAATATTCATGTGATATGACCAGTGTCGTTTTTGTAAAGATCTTTTGACATCAAGAGTTTTACATGTACTAACGCGAGTAAAACCGAAGTCTGAAGCAGTGCAGAGCTGGCTTGCAGAATTGAGCTGACTTTGGGCAGAGTTAGGGTCTGAAGCAGTGCAGAGCTGGCTTGCAGAGCTGGTTGTCTTCAAGTGGGGTAGATGCAGAGTTGCTTTTTTCCTTGTTTGTCTCTTGGAGAGATAGAGACATCTATGAAATGGAATAAATATGGACCAAGCTACTTATGGATGTAAGCACAATTAACATCGCTACGGTTGGGCTATCGAACACGGGATCAGAAGTGAATTACGAGTCGAACCAATCTGCGAATCAAGCGAGCTCCCTTGCATGCAATGATGTATGTCTGCTCACAAAGCACGAAGGGTAATTGATCAGATTCGTGGGCGTTCCTAGGAGGAAACACTTATGATACTAGAACTCATGCCTTATCGAGCATGTTATCCCATTTTTAAATTGGGTTATTCCGCAGCAGCAAATGCTAGTCACAATATGGATTTCAACGAAATAGATTTAATCATTAGTCAAGCCGAAGTCAACGAGGGTACTATCGTGAAAAAGTTAAAACCTCGAGCTCGAGGACGTAGTTATCCGATAAAAAGACCCACCTGTCATATAACTATTGTATTGAAAGATATATCTAAAGATCAAGAATATTATATATGGTTAAGAAAATATGGATGGGTATATATTGATAAATATACAGATGTTAGAGAGAGGTATCTATGTATGAAAGAGCATGACAGACTGCTATTAGAGGAGAAATGGGCTAATGATGTTATAGAGAGGTATCGATGTATGATAGAGCAGAAGGGACTGAAATGGGCTAATGGAGAAAGCGAGGATGTATGGGACAAAAAATAAATCCACTTGGTTTCAGACTTGGTACAACCCAAAGGGAATAAGGAGGTGAAATTTCCCTTGATTGATTGGGCTTAGGATTAGGTAAACAGATGCAGGGAATCAAAGAGCCCTTACTAGATAGGGGGAGTGTGGTATGAGGGAACATTTGGATTGGGATAGAGATTCATCTTTGAGATTCAAGATTCAGCCTATGAGGGCCGTTATTGACAAGATTTTAGACAGCGGTTGTTCCCCAATTAGGCAAGTTGTGTTCCTTTCCATACCGCCTGTCCCCTTATCTAACAAATAGGGCTGATCTTGTATCTGCTTCCGACCCTTACCTACTCGCACCCGACAGATAGAATTGATTGACTTCTGCCTACCCGCTACCCGTCAAGGAAAGCTTTTTCAAAGTAGTCAAGAAACCTTCCCTTAAGCCGAAACCGCTTAACAAAAAAAAGATACATATAACAAAGGACTGCCCTCCCGGCTCTAGAACAGGCTCTTGCTCTAGCTCCGCCCAATGCTCGGAATGGTGAATTGATCAATCCCGAAACTAGCCAACCCACCAAGAAAGGGTATGCGAAAGCCACTTTCTATTTCTAATATTAGAAATAAGCATTCCCAGAATTTTTCTGGGCGGGCATTTTACCAGAGGTTTCTATTGTCTCAATCTACCCCTGTGTGATTCCTGTTGAAGCATATACTCGGGAGGTCGGCGCAGGGCGGACGATTTCAAAGTGGACTCCCCATTCATTAGATAGAGAAGATCTCCAAAATTTCGTGATCCGCTGCCGAACTTATTCCAATTCCAACAGCTCGGACTCGGATCGTGGGGATCGCCGGAATACTTCGTATCAACAGAGACTCGGTCTATCAATATCGATTCGATCCGAGATCTCTTATTGAATTGCTCATTCAATGAGCATTCTCAATATTATGCCTTGAAGAGGACTCGAACCTCCACGTTCTTTAGCACGAGATTTATAAAGTGATGTCGCCGACTTTTGCTTGGCAAAGTTGTCGTTGTTTCCTTCTGCTTGTCCCCTAGTCGAAGCTTGGATTGCTTGCACACCTCTTGGTGAGGGGGAGGTCGATGGCATAGCCATCGACCCTCCGACGCCCAAGTCACTAGGTGATATAAAAGATAAATGATAACTTAGTGGAATTGGGTTAGAAATAGTACCGTTTTAGGTGTCTTGCATTCCAACTGTTGTTGATATCGAGACCTTCTTGTGAGGGGAGCTTGTATGCTCCTTGTCCCACTACTTGGGTGATGAGATAAGGCCCTTCCCAAGTGGGAGCTAGTTTTCCTGCTCCTGTTTGCTTGGTGTTCTGAAAGACCTTTCGAAGTACCCAATCCCCAACTTTGAAGGATCTGATTCGGACATTTTTGTTATACTGAGAGGCTGCTCTCTGCTGGTAGACGGCATTTCTGATAGCTGCATTGTCTCTTAGTTCATCAATTATGTCGAGGTTGTGGTTAAGCTCGACCCAATTGCTTTCTTCTTCAGTCCATAGATATCGTGCGTTAGGGACTCCTGTTTCAACTGGGATTACAGCTCCGGAACCATAAGCTAATGAGAAAGGGGTTTCGCCTGTTGTCGTGCGTACAGTTGTTTAAGCATAGTACTGCCGGTAGTTAATCTGCCCATGCTCCTTTAGCTTTTCCAATTTCTTTTTCAGAGAGTTCATGATCGTCTTGTTTGACGATTCAGCTTGGTCGTTAGCTTGAGGATACCTTGGGGTTGAAAAGCTGAGTTTTATACCCAAGTCCTTGCAAAAGTCTTGGAAAGTGAAGCTTATAAATTGGGATCCGTTGTCAGTGACGATTTCTTTGGGTACTCCGAACCTGCAAATTATATGCTTCCACACAAAACTCATAACCTCTTTGTCTTTTATTTCGTGGAAGGCCTCGACTTCACTCCACTTGGAAAAATAGTCGGTCATGGTCAACATGTACACACGTTGGCCTGGGGCAGTGGGAAGTTTCCCCACTATGTCCATGCCCCATTTCATGAAAGGCAAAGGTGATAGAATGGAATTTAATTTTCCTGGGGGGAGGTGAAAAGTTTGGGCGAACCTTTGACATTTGTCACATCGTTTGGCATGATCAACTGAATCAGCCCTCATGGTCGGCCAGTAGTAGCCGACAGTCAGAGCCCTATTGGCCAAGCTACGACCGCAGAGTGGTTGCCACATTCTCCTTCGTGTAATTCTTTTAAAACATACTTACCTTCTTCTTGAGTAATGCATTTGAGGTAAGGGCCTGAATAAGATCTTTTAAGCAGTTGACCGTCTAATATGCGAAATCTCGCGGCCTTTGCTTTTAACCTTCTTGCTTCATTTTTGTCTGAAGGAAGCTCGTCGTTGGTCAGGTACTTTATGACAGGGGTCATCCAGGCGTCAACTGTATTTACAGCTGCTATTTCTGGTTGTGGGGTTCTCCAGACGGTTGGCCACTGGAGTAGGACTAGAGGTATGTCCTGAGCTATCTTGGTCTGGATTGATGAGCCAAGGTTTGCCAAAGCATCTGCATGCCCATTTTCAGCCCTGGGTACCTGTTCATATTATATCTCGCGGAAATATTTTTGTATTTCCTTGACATGGTCCAAGTAGGCTGTCATCCTGGCATCTTTGGCTTGGTACGTACCTTGAAGTTGGTTGACCACTAGCTGGGAGTTAGACCTTACATAAGGATTCCGGATCCCCAATTCTTTAGCCAAGGTAAGATCTGCAATCAAAGCTTCGTATTCTGCTTCGTTGTTAGTTGTTTTAAGTTCGCACCTGATTGCTTGCTGGACTATGTCCCCCTGTGGGGAGGTCAAGATGACACCCAGGCCAGCTCCGTTCATGTTGCTTGACCCATCCACGGACACGGTCTACTTTTGAAGGTCAGGTTCAGTGAGGCAGAGTAGCTCTTTCTGGGCCTGCACTCGAGAGTCAGGAGTAAAATCGGTAATGAAGTCAGCTAAAACCTCGGATTTGATCACCGTTCTTGGTTGGTACGTGATGTCGTGCTCGCTGAGTTTGACAGCCCATTTAGTCAAGCGTCCAAACATGTCTGGCTTGTGCAAGACATTCTTCATCGGGAAGGCAGTGACGACCACAATAGAATGACATTTGAAGTACAGTCTCAACTTTCTAGCGGCTGTCACCAGAGCTAATGCCAACTTTTCTAGCTGACTGTACCGAGTCTCGGCATCAAGTAAAGACTTGCTGGCATAGTAAACTGGGAGTTGCTTACCGCCCTCTTCTCTTACCAAGACAGCACTGACAGCTGTTTCAGATATTGCTAAATAAATGTAAAGGTACTCGCCTGACTTAGGTTTTGACAGCAATGAAGGTGAAGTAAGGTACTGCTTTAGTTGTTGAAGTGCGTCCTCGGCCAGGGCAGCTACCCTTCCTGCTAATTTTTGCATGTCTTTCACACACTTGGGAGAAGGGATGTTTATTACCGATTGTATCTGGTTTAGATTGGCCTCGATCCTTCTCTTTAGGGCCTCAAAGGCCTGCTGCAAGTGGTTGATGTGTTGTGCGGCTTCCAAGGATTTGACCAGCATATCGTCTATATATACCTTCATTGTGTCGCCAAGCACGTTGGCAAACATCTTGTTCACCAATCTTTGATAAGTAGCTCCTGCATTCTTTAGTCCGAATGACATGACTTTATAACGAAAGATGTCTCTCTCTGTTATGAAAGAGGTTTTTTCTTGATCTTCGGGGTGCATTAGGATTTGATTGTACCCCGAAAGGCATCCATGAAGCTAAGGAGTTCTTGACCGGCGGTTGCATCTACTAACATATCTATGTGGAGCAGGGGAAATGAGTCTTTCAGGCATGCCTTGTTCAGATCAGTGAAGTCAATGCAGACCCTCCATTTCCCATTTTTCTTCTTTACTACGACGACGTTAGCTAACCAGTAAGGGTAATGAACCTCCCTGACAGACCCTATGTCTAGTAGCTTTTCTACTTCTTCCTTGATTACCTTATTACGTTTAGGTGCAAACCTTCGCCTCTTTTGTCTAACAGGCGGCTGGTCTAGATCGACTTGAAGTTTGTATGTTGTAATGGACGGGTCTATGCCTGTCATGTCGGCGTGTGACCAAGCAAAATAGCCGTGTTGTGTAGTGAGGAAGTCTATCAACTTTTTTTTAAGAGTAGGACTTAAGATAGACCCTATCTGTACTTTATGGTCAGGGTAGTCTTGATGGATTTGTACTTCATCCAGCTCCTCTATGCTAGGTTGGTCGGGGTCAGCACTATGTGGCTGCTTAGTCTGTAATTGCTATAAAGGGGTCTTGGGAGATTTCATTGTATTTTTATAACAATTTCGGGAGGCCCCTTGGTCTCCTTTAATTTCTCTAACTCCCCAGGGTGTATGGAACAGTACTACCTGATGGAATGTTGAAGGGACCGCTCTCATTGCGTGGATCCATGGTCTGCCTAGGATCATGTTATAGGCCGACGGAGAGTCTAGCACCACGAATGTGGTCGGCAAGTTGAGTCCTCCAGCATAGACAGGTAGAGATACTTCTCCCAAGGCTGCTTCTGTTCACCACTAAAGCCAATGAGTACGGTCGATCGACGATATATGCTTGTCTCATCTAAGCCCATACCCTGTAAAGCATGTAGAAATAGTACATTAGCGGATGATCTATTATCAATTAAAATTCTTTTTACCAGAACGTTAGCAATTGTAAGAGATAGGACGAGAGCGTCATAGTGAGGGTTGACGAGCACTGTGACTTCGTTGTCTACGAAGCTGATGATCTGAGCAGTACAAGCTGGTGATGGAGCATCAGTTGAGTGTGTTGCAGGGCTATGAGCTATCCTTGCGCTCCTCTTGGCGGCTAAATGGCTGACTCTGCTTACTTCCAAACCTCCATTGATCATCAAGCATGTCCTTGTTGGGATTGGCGGCTCTGGCTCCTTCATTTGTTCGTCCCTAAGTGCTAGCGTCCTTTTTCCTTTGTCTGTTAGCAAGTCCGTGAGGTGCCCTCTTTTCAACAGCTCTGCTACCTCCAATCGCAGGGCTATACAATCTCCAGTAGTGTGTCCGTGATTTGAATGAAACTCCCACCACTTGGAGTTGTCCCTTTTGTCGCTTGGGGTTTTGATCTTACCTGACCATCTCATGGTGTTGCCCATACCTTCCATTACGGCTATTACTTCGCTGGGCTCAACATTGAGATTGTACTCTGGATCTCGCCCTGGGAGGACTATGGACCTTTTCGTCAGGTCGTCTGGGTGGAGGATCTAGAGGTCTCCTGTTCTCCCTTGGGTTTGGACGCTTTGCTGGGTATGGGTCTCTGTTGCCTCTGTGTTGCGGTCTGCGAACGGGTGCCCTGGATCGTCAATCGCTATATTGGTCATCGTAGGGATACCCTTTGTTTCGGTGGGTCTTGTCTTCTTTCCACCTTATCTCCAACCAAGCTCTAGACAGTACGTCATCAAGGGTCGCGCAGTTGAACTTGGTCAGCTCTTTGTACAACTATCCGTCATGTAGGAGCCCCTTCCTGAAGGCGTCTACAGCAGTCCCGGTGTTGCAGTATGGGATAGACACTTTTTCCCTGTTGAATCTTCCCACGTAATCTCTAAGAGGCTCGCCTCTCCTTTGTTGTATTCGATATAGGTCGCCAGATAATTTCTCTATCTTCTTGCTACTAGCGAACTGCTCAACAAAGGCATCAGTTAGTTGTGCGAAAGACGAAATACAGTTGTTAGGAAGATTAGTGTACCACTGCAGGGCGGGGCCAACGAGGCTAGAGCCGAAGCTCTTACACATGCAAGCCTCCCTTAGGTCTCTTGGTATGGCGGCAGTAAACATACGTTGCTTGTAAGAAGCAATATGGTCAGCCGGGTCAGATGTACCATCGTACATCTTCATATTTGGGAAGCTAAACTTCCTAGGCATTTCGATGAGAGCTATGGCATCCAAAAATGGTGAGCCAGCATTACTATGGGCAGACTCTTTTTAAATGGAGTCGAAACCCTGGGTATGCGTGTAAGTAAGGTCTCTAGGTCTGCTTGTCTTTTTTGTCAAGCTCTGCTCTAGAGAATTATCTCTAGGGGAGTACGGGTGTGTAGAGATGTAAGTCCTGTTAGCCTGCAACATAGGTACAGTAAGTAAGTGAGGAAGAGCAGAGGAGTGAGGTGCAGCTGTGGTCTGCATTGTTGGGCGTTGGTTGTCATCCAGGTCTGGTTGAGTGACTGGTCGGTGATGAGTCATGAAAATGCCTCATTTCATTCTCTTAATTGGAGCTAGTTAGTCCATATCGAGCCGTTACTCTGATGAACTGCTTGATTTTCTTTCTCAGGTGTCTTTTACGGAGTTTAGTGTGCAAAACAGGCAAAATCGGGAGAAATTAATGTTAGGGGCATTTTGGTCATTTGGTGACAAGGGTAGCTTGGTAAGTTTGGATAATGTTGATGCTCGGATGAGAAGAGGGGTCCATGACGAGTCCGTGGGCGAAAACGGGAATCAAATCGGAGTCCGGACGAGCAAATTAGCCAAAGTCAAAGTTGGAGTCAAATTTGGTTGACCAAATCACTTAAATACACGTGGCGTGCAATCTGACGTAATATGGATTTTTTGGTACACAGTTGGGCTGTGCGGGACGCTTGTTCGGGATGGCAAAAATTTACGTCCCAATACACCCGCGAGCAAGTTATTACGGTGCTTCCGAGCTTGTCCGCCGTCAAGATCCGTGTTTTGAAGATCCGACGGTCTCTAAAGCTTCCCACCGTGGAGACCTGGGCACCAAATCTCCAATTCTAGAGAGAGAAGGATAAATGAAGATTTTGGAAGGAAAGAGAGAGACCCGAGAGAGAGATAGAGAGAGAAAAAAATTGAGCCGAGATGGGAGGAAGATGAAACTGAATTGTAATCGGTTAGAGGAGATATTCGACTTATCTTTAGGTCTATAAAAACAAAAGAAGATTGCAGAAAAAAAAGAGGGGGAGAACATAGAGGGAGAAAAGATCACGGGTTTTGGAGATAAATCTTGAGAGAGAAACCGCGAGAGAGATTGAGGAGAGAAACAGAACCAAGATCATCTATAGTTTCAAATTCTTCTTATGGATTTCTTTGCTTTGTGAGAGAGAGAGAGATTACAGAGAGAGAGCGAGAGATTGTAGAGAGAGAGAAAAACAGAAAGAAATTCATTATGATTTCAAGTTTATAAAGTTATATATTTTTAATGATTTCATTACTATAATTCCATTCTTTTTGGTTATATTAGATAGAAAGATAGAAAGGAATAGTTATAGTAGAGAGAGAGAGAGAGAGAGAGAGATTACAGAAAGTTAGAGAGAGAAAGAAAGTTGAAGAAGATGAGAAAATAGTTTTCTCAAGGAGAATCCATTTCCGGGAAGACGAGAAAATCGTTTTTCCAAAGGGTGCGTTTGGCAGAATTCCGGGAAAAACAGAAGGAAATCAATTCCTTAAGGCTCTGTTTGGCTGCAAAATCAGTAAGAAATTCGACTTTTTCTACTTTTCTCCCATAATTTATTTAGTTAAACTTCCATCTATCATCATGAGAAACTTATTTTTGTATCTAGGGTTTTAGATGAAGTCCATAATGAGAATGTTATCGTTTTGATTTATCTACGAGTCAATTAATGTTTAGATTAAAATCTTAGTATCTTTTAAAAACTTTATTGCTTTTAACGATAACACTTTCCGGATTTTAGAGCGTTCATGTTATAGAATCTGAGTAGAACAAAGTACTTAGTTGACTAAGGCAAATACATCGTCTTTAGGATTATCATGTGGACGGATTCGAAAACCCTAGGTTCCCCTTTTCTGAATATCAACGTATTTGTTTTCTTTTGAGTTATATTTGCTATTCTTTTTATTTGAATCACATTACCAATCAAACCACTTTTGAAAATCACAATAGTTTTAAGATTAAATTGAGTTTGACTTAGTCTCTGAGGAACGAACCGGTCTTACCGAGAAATTACAACTTGACACCCGTGCACTTGCGGGTGTAGACCTATTTAGGGTAACCTTTTAGGCCCATCAAGTTTTTGGCGCCGCTGCCGGGGACTTAGTTTAAATTTGATCTAATTTTATTTCTATTTTTGGTAAGTTTATATTTTTGGACACTTTTACTTGCTTTTCCGTTTTTGGTGTACAAAAAACACTAAGGAGCAAAGGAGAAGGCGCAACAAGGAGAGGAGCTCAAGAAGAAGAATTTACATTTTTTGTTATTTTTTTTTTATTATTTTTTTGGTGAGAGGGAGACTTTTAGACTTTCTAGTTTTATTTTTTTTTATTTTTTTAAAGTTTTGACCCTAAATTGGAGGGCTTAATTAAATTGTAACCGAAAACCAAAACGAAGCCTCGGGTTGGAACACTCGCGGGTCATCTACAAAGGTCATCGCCCGTCTTGAACGGGAGGTAAATTTCTTGAACACCCACGAATCTCCTGTCAGTGGGTATTTGTGTGAATTCGTGTGCTTAATTGCTGTGACCGAACTATTTAGTGTAATCATTCTAGTAAGGGCACTAACCCAGTTACAAGATAAGAGACGGATTTCATCACCGTTCTCTTGCCCACATAGGTAACAACATTCACGATCCTAAACCTCACCCAAAAAACTAAAATCTGATTTAGACATTAGCCCCTAAGATCTCGAGCTCATAGGATCTTTGAAACGATTCAGGGACTTAATATTTATTTGGGCATTCCTAAAGGGAAAGTTCACTCAACTCTTTATAAGGTCGCCTCGAGAAGAGGAAACGTTACCAGGTTGGACGGCTATCACAACGTTTATCGTTGGTCGTCTCCCAGAGTTGTTTGATCGTAGTACTTGGACGGAGTAACCCTCATAAACTTTATAGTTCAAGCTTTGTTACGAAGTAGGAGCTGTCTAGATTTATAGGGTGAATCTGAACAACCTGTCTATTGTCTAGATTTTGTTTTGGTTGCTTGGGTAGAGTTAGCCTGATTGTGTTTGCTTTCCTATAGGTTCTTCGTAAGTGATTCTTTGGTTCGAAAAAAAAGAAAAAAAAAGTTTTGAGAATATCCTTGGTCATTGGGCTCTAGTATATGCCCGATAGATATCGTGATAAGAGAGGTCGCTTCATTAGTAGAGAAACTCATCTAAGTAATCTTCTAGCCCATCTCTCTTTGAGTGACACTATGGGTGAAAATTTGAACCAAGCCAGGGGCGGAAATCCACCTATGACACTCAGGGATTACATGAATCCTACTAGAACGTGTCAACCATCAAGCATACAGTTACCCCACTCCACGACTCACTTCGAGTTGAAGCCGAGCATTATTCAAATGCTCCCGACCTTCCGTGGGGTTGAGAACGAGAATCCCTACCACCATGTTAGGGATTTTGAAGAAATATGTGGGACTATGAATCTCCCCAATATGCCTGATGACATTTTGAGACTTAGGTTGTTCTCTTTCTCTTTGAAAGAGAAAGCAAAATCTTGGTTGTATGCCTTACAACCTCATTCCATCACTACATGGGAAGAATTGAGCAGTTCATTCCTTCTAAAATTCTTCCCCAAGCACAAAACCACCTCTTTAAGGCAAAGTCTTAATAATTTTGTGCAACAAGAAGGAGAGTCTCTTTATAAGTATCTTGAGAGATTTAAAGAACTTGAGTTGCAGTGTCCACACCATGGTTATGAAAAAAGCAGACTAGTCCAGATTCTTTATGATGGACTAGACTATCCCACAACATCCATGGTAGAGTCATTCTGTTGTGGCGGTTTTACTTATAAATCGGTCGATGATTGCTTGGCTTTTCTAGAAGATCTAACTGAGAAATCCCATCAATGGAAAACTTCTAGAGGACCTCCTACTAGGGCAAATCCTACTCCAAATAAAGGTGGCATCTATAGAGTTGATAAGTCAGAACTTACACTCGCCGCCATGGCTAGAAGAATAGAAGCCCTAGAGCTTGGTCAGCCTAAAGCATTCAGGGAGGATCCCACTCAGGTCATGAGTGTTGGAAATGAATCCACCTCTTATCCGTGCTCCGTCTGTGGAGACCCTTCTCATATAGGGAACAAATGTAACCTATTTTTTAGTTCTCCTGAAAAAGAACAAGCTTATGTTCTTTACCAAAACTCTAGGCAAGACAATCATCAAAAGTATGACCCTTATTCTAACACATGTAATCCAGGTTGGAGAAATCATCCCAATTTCTCCTGGTCCAAGGGTCAAAATCAGGGACAACCTAGTAGTTCGATGAACCCTCCTGGGTTTAATGCTCCGAGGAATCCATATGGTCAACCTAGTACCCAATACCCTTCTCGAGAAAATGACTCCTTGAAGGAAACCCTAAATCAACTAGCTAAGACCCAAATTGAGTTTATGCAAATGACCAGCCAGTCTATAACTCGTTTGGAAACCAAGCTAGAAGCCCTAAGTCAGAGAGAAAAAGGTGATTTTCCTAGTCAAACGGAGCAAAACCCAAAAGGTACTCTAGGTAAACAACCAATGGGTCAAGCCAATGCAAAAACCACCCTTAGAAGTGGTAGGGCAGTTGATAATAAGGTAGGAGTTCCCGAAGATAGTGAAAGAGATCATGAACCCTCTTCTATGCCAACCAGAGTATCTAGTGATGAGCCCGAGAAGGCTCCTGAGTCTGAGGAACCACCTGTAGTTACTGAGCCTTACATTCCTAGAGCTCCATATCCTCAACGTTTAGTAGAGCGAAAGAAGAAGTCTCAGTTCGATGAGATAATGGAAATATTTAAACAAGTCAATATTAACATTCCATTACTAAATGCAATTAAACAGATCCCAGCTTACGCTAAGTTCCTTAAGGACCTATGTACTAGAAAGCGTAAGATGAATGTGCATAAAAAGGTCTTCTTGACTCAACAAGTGAGTTCTATTATCCAACAAAACCTCCCACCTAAGTACAAAGATCCAGGAAGCCCTACATTACCTTGCACTATAGGGAACCATAAGATTGAACGAGCTCTGTTAGATCTAGGTGCTAGTGTCAATCTTCTTCCTTACTCGGTGTACTTACAATTAGGTTTGGGAGAAATAAAATCCACTTCTGTAGTCCTTCAGTTGGCAGATCGGTCTGTCAGACGACCACGTGGCATAGTAAAGGATGTTTTGATAAAAGTTGGCGAGTTTATCTTTCCTGTAGATTTCATCATCTTTCATACTGAACCCATTCATGATACCAAGAGTCAAATCCCTGTCATTTTGGGTCGACCACTTTTAGCTACATCAGATGTTGTCATATACTGTAGAAGTGGTCTTTTGTGATTGTCATTTGGAAATATGACGGTGGAGATGAATATTTTTGATGTGGGACTTCACCCTGATGACATAGATGAGTTCAGTGGGTTGAACTTGGTAGAATTATTAGTTCAAGATGCATTACCAACAACTCAGTCGAGAGATCCTTTAGAAACTCTATTGGCACTTTTATGCTTAGATGAGGAGGGTACTATTAATGAGAGAGACAACATGTCCGAATCTACCTCCTTGTTAGTGTCTGAGCCGATTACTTTGCCGACCTTAGAGTCACCACTTCCATCGTATGAGTCAGATGCTCCACCACTGAGCTATGGACACACCATAAAAGATGATGATGAATCTTGGCTGCTCAATTTAGGAAATGAGAATGATGACTCGCTTGACTTAGTCAAGGACCTAGAGTTCTTTAAGGACACTAATGACATCATAATCAAACAAATTATAGAGGGTTTATCTAAATCAACTTTGGTAGAGTTTGAGTCTGGTAACCGAGTGATTCCTTTGGAAGAACTCCGTGTACCTGTTTTAGAAACCTCTTGTTTAACTCTGGGTGTCTTTGATAGTCCTCTAGATCCTCTTGTGTCGTATCCCTCGGGAGCATGTTTTAAAGATTGTGCGATACCCCACTTGGTTTCTCATCCCTACCTAGATCCTTTCTACCAGGACTATACTCTTTCTGGTCCATGACCAAACTTAACGACTTTATTGTCGTCTAAGTTTGGGGATTCTTACCCGATCACGATAGTCTCACGGGTACTACAACATACTTACACATATGTGAGAGTATCCTTCACTAAACGCTTCGTGTCTTGGGTAGATCCACAGATGTTTCGCCTATTGGTTTATGGAGCTGTTCTTAAGGTTTGTTGACACATCTGTATCGTTTGGCTGAAGACGTTAAACTTAGCGCTTTCTGGGAGGCAACCCATGCATAGGACTTCTGAATCTGGTATCATCTTTCCCTAATCCTGTTATTTTGCATAGTCTTCAGAACATTGAGGACAATGTTCGGTTTAAGTTTGGGGATGGGGGATTGAATTTTTAGTCCTGATTTCAAAAATTCAAAAGGGTTCAAGTTTTTTAATTTTTTGATTGGAAACGTGAGTCTAGTTATTTTTGCTTGTTAATAGTTATAAAGTCTAGTTGGTTGTACTATGCTTTTGCTAAAGGTTTTTCCACGAATTTCGAGTCTTGAAGTTGTCTGTGCACTAGCCATGTGAGTATTAGATAGGTGAAGAGTAGACTTTTCTAAGAGAATTTAATCGATCATTAGTGGAGACTTAACCCATATGAGATTCTGAGCCTTTCTTGTTGTTTTGAGTGATCTCTTCTGAGCTAATTCTGAGTAGAATGAAGAGCTACTCAACCTCACAATATTCCTTAGAACTCAGTTGATCTCTTGAGTTCAAATTTTACAACCACTAGGGATGTCATCAGGAGTGCAAACCTTCTCTTGTAGTCTGGAAACTTGAAAACAGTGTCAACTAGAGGAAGATAGGGACCCCATCATTATTTAGAACCTTGAGAATAAGGCATGAAGCAAAGTTGAAAGAATTTTACCCAAGAAAAAAAAATAATAATGTGAAGAAAGCATGTTATGCATTCTGAGTTTTATTACCAGAGTCAGTAGCAAAAAAAAAAACAAAAACAAAAAAACAAAAAGAAAAAGAAAAAGAAAAGAAGAAAGTGTTTCATTAGTTTTGTTTGAGTGTTTATCCCTTGAAGTAGTTCTTGAAGATTTGAAGACGTCGAGTTCTCAGGAGTTCTAGTCACATCCTCATTAGTGTCTATCTACCTCTAGAAAACATTGTTAGATAGTAGATCAGGTGAGAAGAGTTGGTTAGCTTCCCCATTCCATATTAGTGGTTGTTTCCTTCTTTGAAATCAGTCGTCCACAGAATTATAGTCCGTCTTTTTCATGTGTTGAGTTTTCCTTCATATTCATACTAACACATAGAGTGAACCATTCTTGAGTGACTTTGATTTTTGAGTGTATGACCGTGAGGCAGCAGTCGAGGCGAAATGTATCGAGATGGTAATCGAGGTCTTGTCTTTTTGGAACAGAAATGATACTTATATTGGCTTGTCACGTACACTTCGAGTCTTGATTACTAGTGAAATTATTTTTAGCATTTGTATGGTTCGATTGATTTGGATTTCATTTCTATCAACCTTCGAAAATCTACCGGATGAACATTTTTAGTCCACATCATATTTAGACCCTTTTGCATTTTTGATTTTTGAATTTTGTGGGTATATTCACTGCAAACCCTCACGAGACAAAACTCGTCCTCTTGGGTAACTGATGTGACACTAAAATGTCACATTTGGAGAGCCTAACTTAGACTAACTATTCCTTTTCGAGTGTTATCAATAATATTTTATGTGTTTTTCATGTTAGGTACCTATTTTGGAGTTAGACATGTAAACCGGAATAAAGGGAACGAATTGTCACTATCATTTCATGTGCCGAAAACGAGAGAAAAAGATTTCAAGCAAATCATATGACAAGTGGAGTCAATGACGAGTCCGACGGTGAAAACAAAATTCAATTCCGAGTTCGGACGGGGAAGATATGAAAGAAAGAAGCCAAGGTCTTTTCTTGAAGGCACTCTCCTTTGTTTCTAGTTGGGAATCAAAGTCAAGCCCAAAGAAAACCAAAAGCCCACAAAGAAAAGGATTAGAGATTTTAGAGGCACCTCTTTAGGGTCCAAGGTGAAATGGTCTAAAGACTTAGTCAAACTTTGACTAAGTCTAGGGTTTGACTCAAGTTAGAGAAAAGGGGTCAAAATCTACTATTCATCATCTTCTAGCTTGGACAAGAAGCTTGGGAGAGAAAGGAGGCAAAGGAGAGAGAGAGAGAAAAGGAGGCAAAGGAGAGAGAGAGAGAAAAGGAGGCAAAGGAGAGAGAGAGAGAAAAGGAGGCTAGGGTTTTGTTCTTCATCACTAAGGTTTGATAGAGAGAGAACAAGAGAGCAAGAAGAAGGAGGATCCGGCCAAAGCATAGGCCGGCCAGCACACTAGGCCAGCCTAGCTTTGGCCGGCCGAGCAGCAGCTCGGGCTGCACACGAGCTGCTGCTCGGGAGAGCTGCACGGGAGCACGGGAGAGCACGAGACAGTACCCTTCATGGGACGCGCACAGAAGCTCCGACCGGAACACGGGATGCTGCAGCAGCAACAGCACGCACAGCAGCTCGGGTCTTCAACAGGCCGGCCGGGATGCACGACTGCAGCTCGGGATGGCACTCGGGTAGCTGCTCACGGCTCGGACGTGCAAGGACAAGCAGCTCACGGCTCGGGACAGTGGCCTTTTGGCCGGGACAACACATTTTGGCCGGATTCCATGGATTTTGACCAGATTTCTTCATATTTTGGCCGGACTTGTATGAGTTTTCCGGCAACCTTCTTGGTTTGAAACCTTAGGGCTTTTGCTCCCCATCAACTTGGCTAGCTTCCCATGTAGTTTGATTTGATTTTAGACAAGAAATTTCTAGAGAGAGAAAGCTAGGGTTAGCTTTAATGGAGGTTGTGTTCTAAATGGAGAAGATGATGGTGGTCGTTATGGGGAACCCAGAATTTGCTAAGGGGAGATCGACTGCACCTTAAAGACTCATATTTTCCGACGATCTTAGCCTCGAACCACATCGAAAAAGGGGGATTCTCTCATCATCTTCTTTCCATTTCTTATTTAATCACCATGTTTAGCTACCTTAGTGTGTCGATTATATGAGATGAAATGTGATGAATTCGTGATTATGTTTAATATGATTTGATGTTTTAGGTATAAATTGATGTTCATTTATTTCGATTATCGTTTTGATCGTATTTTCATGTGTTTTGTCAAGCACTTCGCATAGTTAATAGACGAAACGGAGTATTCGATATCGATCGTAGTCTAAGTCATAATTTCATGTGTCTTGTCATGCACTTCACATAGTTAGGCGACTAGACGACACTTTCGATGACTCGGGATTAACCGATTTAGACGTTTGTTTGACTAAGTATGATCTCCGGATATACGTAGTACTTAGAGACATCTACTTTAGGAGTCGAACATCGATTGTACTTCGACACATTAAATCGGACTACACATAGTCGTAGGTTTATCATTATGGATTCCCGGACTTCGACACCTCTCTCGCTTCTTTGTTGCCCGAATCGAGTCTTACCGTCTTCCGACTCTTGTTCCTCCGACTCTTCTCTCAAATCTCTCTCGCCCGTTTACTTTTATCGTTTAATTAGTTTATTTGTTTTCTTTATTGCTTATTCAATCAAAACCCTCGTTTACCTTTGTACTTTTCCTTTTTAGTCTAAGTTAGCGTGTAATATCTAGACCGAGGGATAAGACCCTTCGATATCCAAACTACCTTCCTATCCTTGGATCGATCCCGGCTTTGCCGGATTACTACTTGATACCTCCGCTTGGGTGTGCAACCTTTTCGGGTGCATCAAGTTTTTACTAAAAAGGAAAGTAGCTTGGATATCGAAGGGTCTTATCCCTCGGTCTAGATATTTGAAGCTAACTTAGACTAAAAAGGAAAGGAAACAAAGATAAATGAGGGTTTTGATCGAATAAGCAATAAGAGAATAAACAAGTAAACTAATCAAACGATAAAAGTAAACGGGCAAGAGAGATTCGAAAGAAAAGTTCGGAGGAACAAGAGTCGGGAGGCAACAAGAGTCGATTCGGGCAACAAATTAATAAGTGAGAGAGGTGTCGAATCGAGGATCCGATAATGATAAACCTACGACTACGTGTAATCCGATCTAATATTTCAGAGTACAATCGATGTTCGACTCCTAAAGTAGATGTCTCTAAGTACTACGTATATCCGGAGATCATACTTAGTCAAACAATCGTCTAAATCGGTTAATCCCGAGTCATCGAAAGTGTCGTCTAGTCGCCTAACTATGTGAAGTGCATGACAAGACACATGAAATTATGACTTACTACGATCGATATCGAATATTTCGTTTCGTCTATTAACTATGCGAAGTGCTTGACAAAACACATGAAAATATGATCAAAACGATAATCGAAATAAATGAACTTCAATTTATAATCAAAACATCAAATCATATTAAACATAATCACGAATTCATCACATTTCATCTCATATAATCGACACACTAAAGTTAGCTAAACATGGTGATTAAATAAGAAATGGAAAGAAGATGATCGTCGGAAAATATGAGTCTTTAAGGTGCAGCTGATCTCCCCTTAGCAAATTCTGGGTTCCCCATAACGACCACCATCATCTTCTCCATTTAGAACACAACCTCCATTAAAGCTAACCCTAGCTTTCTCTCTCTAGAAATTTCTTGTCCAAAATCAAATCAAACTACATGGGAAGCTAGCCAAGATGATGGGGAGCAAAAGCCCTAAGGTTTCGAACCAAGAAGGTTGCCGGAAAACTCATATAAGTCCGGCCAAAATATGAAGAAATCCGTTCAAAATCCATGAAATCCGGCCAAAATGTATTGTCCCGGCCAAAAGGCCACTGTCCCGAGCCGTGAGCTGCTTGTCCTTGCACGTCCGAGCCGTGAGCAGCGCTACCCGAGTGCCATCCCGAGCTGCAGCCGTGCATCCCGTGGCGGCCTGTTGAAGACCCGAGCTGTTGTGCGTGCTGTTGCTGCTGGAGCATCCCGTGTTCCGGTCGGAGCTTCTGTGCGCGTCCCGTGAAGGGTACTGTCTCGTGCTCTCCCGTGCTCCCGTGCAGCTCTCCCGAACAGCATCTTGTGTGCAGCCCGAGCTGCTGCTCGACCGGCCAAAGCTAGGCCGGCCTAGTGTGCTGGCCGGCCTATGCTTTGGCCGGACCCTCCTTCTTCTTGCTCTGTTGTTCTCTCTCTATCAAACCTTAGTGATGAAGAACAAAACCCTAGCCTCCTTTTCTCTCTCTCTCTCTCTCCTTTGCCTCCTTTCTCTCCCAAGCTTTTTGTCCAAGCTAGAAGATGATGAATAGTAGATTTTGACCCCTTTTCTCTAACTTGAGTCAAACCCTAGACTTAGTCAAAGTTTGACTAAGTCTTTAGACCATTTCACCTTGGACCCTAAAGAGGTGCCTCTAAAATCTCTAATCCTTTTCTTTGTGGGATTTTGGTTTTCTTTGGGCTTGACTTTGATTCCCAACTAGAAACAAAGGAGAGTGCCTTCAAGAAAAGACCTT
>BEHA01004699.1:0-28906 GCA_002897215.1 Eschscholzia californica subsp. californica
CAATTAAGAGACTCTCGACTTTCTCAGCTCAAGTGTCAGAAGAATTCATGAATGACGTATTACTAAATACTAACAATGAAACCTCAACACGCGTAAGGCTCCTTAGTTGTCTCGAAAGAGAAGATATAATTTATATATATATATATATATATATATATATATATATAAATTCATGCCCAGTATCAGCCTTGATGTTTTCTAATAGTTTATTATATTGTAAAAGGCCCCCATCTAAATTTAGCATTGAACTCCTTAACCGCCGGCTCACCTTATAATTGAGATGTTTTATGTTAAAAGTAAATTATGTCTACTATATTCCCATATATTATGCCAAAAATGTTATTCTAAAGTATCAAGGCAGACTACCACAATCCATGTTCTTATCTACTAGTTTTTTTTTGTTATCTACTAGCTTGTGATTGGTAATCTTACAATTTTAAACTTCGGAACCATGATGTCATGAAACTAAAAATGATTTAGAGTTGAATTTAAGTTTGCTCCCTTAAAGACCCTTTCAAAAGTAATCAACTATTTAATATAGCCAAGTGAATCAAATGGGGTTGGACAGCTGACCAAGTATTTAATATAGCCAACTATTTAATATTCCCACCAAGTCAATCAACTATTTAATATAGCCACCAAGTCAATCAACTATTTAATCCAAGTCAATCAACTATTTTATATAACCAACTGTTTTTATTTTATAACACTAATGAAAATGATTGTACTCCTAACCTCTAGGTCAGCTAAGTAACCTTAACCATTCCACTCACCCACAATCCATGTAAAAGAAGACACTACTACAAAAACAAAAATTGTTACTGTGCCAGAAAAAGCAGGGTGAAATCGAACCAAACGTGACGTAAATTGTAGCATCTCCTGCAGGACCTGCACCCCATCACCAGTGCAGTAACAATTTTTGCGTCGACAGCTAGTTAGCACCTAATACTGACTTGACGCTACTAGGGAGGCACCCAGTCTAGCCAACTCTAAATTTTTCAAAATAACATATTTTTCTTTGGTGCTAACAACAATTTTCGGGTACTTTTAGCGGATTCCTTTTTGTTTTCAACTATGAAGAGTAAATTCAAAATAACATATCCTATATTTTGTGTTTTTTAGACAAGGTACTATTTCTTTTTCCTTTTTTCAAATGCAGGTCTGAATCAACACGAATAGACACATATTTCAAATAAAGCACCACTAGTCACTGCGCCTAGAGAAAAGAAAGAATCAAGAAAAGGAAAAAGAGAAGAGAAAAAATCAACAAAGAAAAAATCAAATCAAGATTCTATATAACATTTGAAATGACAAAAGAAAAGATTGGTA
The DNA here is from genome assembly GCA_002897215.1 of Eschscholzia californica subsp. californica. Taxonomy (NCBI): domain Eukaryota; kingdom Viridiplantae; phylum Streptophyta; class Magnoliopsida; order Ranunculales; family Papaveraceae; genus Eschscholzia; species Eschscholzia californica. Next base: position 1,330 of record BEHA01004699.1, read on the forward strand.
AACCCAAGAATGGCTTCTTCCAAACTCCAAATTAGTATCCAATCTCTCTGCTTTCTGTCTCTAGTAGCTCTCTTCCAACATTTTAGTGAAGTGAGTGCTCAACCAGGTTTTGCTACTCAGTACTATTGTGAAGGTACTAATTTCACCAGCAATAGCCCATATGAAGATAATCTCAAGCAACTATTATCTTTACTACCATCAAAAATTGAATCAGATAATAAATTTTATAATGGAAGTTCCGGTTCACAGCCGGACAAAGTTTACGGTATCTTACTCTGCAGAGGTGATCTTAATACCGAAGGTTGTAGACTTTGTGCAGCAGCTGCAGTCGCGCAGATCACACAACGTTGTCCAAACAGTAAGGAGTACATTTCGTGGTATGATAAGTGTATGTTCCGGTATTCCAATCGAAATATGTTTTCGGTTGTGGAAGAGAAACCAGAATGGACTTTGTATAATAAAAATAATATGACAAATCAGGAAGCATTCCATGCAATAGCAACGCAGTTGATGGATGGATTAGTAAGAATAGCTACTACTACTAATAAAGGAGAATTATTTGCTACTGGTGAAGTAAATTTTACTTCTGCGCAAACAATATATGGGTTGGTTCAGTGTACTTTAGATATAACTGCAGATGAATGTAACAGATGCTTGAGGAATGAGGTGGGTAATATTACAAATTGTTGTTATGGGAAACAAGGTGCAATAGTGCTAAGACCAAGTTGTAATATAAGGTATGAAGTATACACTTTCTATGCTTCCTCAACCAAGCAACCTCCCGCGCCAAATTCGACTACTACACCTCCAGCACCAAATTCGACTACTACACCAGGTATTTTTTTTCATGTTCTTTTATTTTCGCTCTTGAAAATGGTTGTTCAATTACACTACACGCCACTTTTCTTTTTCTTAATTGGAGCATTAGTCCAACTCCGCCATTAGAATCTAAAGGAAAGAAATTTAGTCCAAGGATTATCTCTACTCCAATAGTTTAGATTAGGATTATGCTATATCCGAAGAACTTAAAGCAAATTTTGACAGTGCTAGAAATATCAAGGATTATCTCTACTCCTATAGTTTAGATTAGGATTATGTAAACCGGATACTTTTCAAGGGGAGCACGTGACTGTGTACTGTAGTACAAAAATCAATTTGTTCACATTTCACTTCAGATTGATTGCAGTAATATTTCTGATTCGAACATTTCTTTGGTTTTCAGAGAAAACGAAGAAATCAAACATTGCTCTCAAAGTGATCATACCTGTAGTAATATCTCTGATGCTCCTCATCGGTTTATTCATAATTTTATGGTTGAAAAAGAAAAAGAAGGCCTCTAAAACGCTTGACGGTAAGTAAATATCATCTTATAGGCTTACAATTGAAACTGAATGCACCTTTATCCACAGGATCTGTGCCCGGAACAATATATACCGAATAATTACGCAACTATTGCTCAAACTATTGGAATTTAGACAAACAAGCAAAATGTCGCAATAGCTATACGAGTAACGCAGTTGATTATATTCAAGAAATTAGAGGAACAGGAACTTTAGCAGCCCCAATGACAGAAGTTTAAGATCCATACAGACCATCTCAATGCAGGCTATCATAATAACCTAAAACATCAGTGCTTTAAATCATCTATACATGACTATTCTATGATAAAAATCATAAAACATTAACAGATATGAATCTTGAAGAACAAGGTTCCATACCTAACTATATTTTTTTAATGTTTGATGTGTCTATTGATTTGTTTCCAAGTGTATGTTGTTTATTTCTACTTGTTTGTCTGTTTATTCTTGGCAAAGATATGGATGACATTACAAATGTAGAATCATTGCGGTTCGGCTTGAAAACAATAAGAGACGCCACTAACAACTTCTCTGATGTTAACAAGCTTGGGAGAGGAGGATTTGGTTTTGTTTACAAGGTAATTTACTAAGATTAGTTATAATCAAGTATGCAGATTATGTATTCAAAAGATTTCACATCTTCCATCTATATATTATCAGGGTAGGCTACCAAGTGGACAAGAACTAGCGGTGAAGAGGCTGTCACTAAACTCTGAACAAGGCAAAAAGGAATTCAAAACTGAGATTGGATTATTGGTCCAGCTTCGGCACAGAAACCTAGTTAGGCTTCTAGGATTTTGCTTGGAGGAAGGAGAAAGTATACTCGTCTATGAGTTTCTGCCGAATGGAAGCCTCGACCAGATTCTATTTGGTTTGTTTACTCTTCTTGTTTTATCATGAGCATAAATCTTCCCATTTAAGTTTCACCTTCACGAATTACATTTAGATTTGTTTTTTAGAGAACCCGCGAGTACTCCAAGCTGAATAACCAAAACGAAAAGAAACATGTTTAGGCCAACATAGATTCATAACTGCACGAAATATACATTTGATGCTATACAATAGTATAATATATATAAAAGTTCAAGAATACTGAGTAGTCAACTACCATAACCTTGAGGTCTAATTTGGTCTTTTATTTTGATTGACTTAATGCTAGATCCGTTGAAATCTGTAAACTTAACTTGGGAAATACGATACAAAATCATCGGCGGAATTGCTAAAGGGACACTTTATCTTCATGAAGATAATCGACTAACAATTATTCATCGTGATCTCAAAGCTAGCAATGTTTTGTTAGACAAAGATATGAATGCAAAGATATCTGACTTCGGCATGGCAAGACTATATGAAATTGATCAAACTCAAGGAGATAGCAGTAAAGTCGTGGGAACACTGTAAGTAACGAAATTCTAACCTATAGTTCTGTTATAAGTTAGAAACAAACTTGGAAAATACTATTACATACCTTGAGGGACCTACAGAAAAGGATTTGTTAATAGTTTAGTACTCCTAACAATCATTTACAAACTTACTAATAATTTTTCATATCCCAGTGGGTACATAGCGCCAGAGTACTTACTGCAGGGGCAGATCTCTACTAAATTGGATGTATATAGTTTCGGTGTGTTACTTCTAGAAATAATAACCGGCAAGAGAATAAATCATTTCAACAAAAAAGAGCATGCTGAGGATCTTCTTAGCTATGTAAGTATATATATATATATATATGTGTGTATACATTTGAACTCAAGAACTAAAGAACTTCAAAGATTCTAACAAATAGTTGCAGGTATGGAGAAACTGGCAGGAAGAGACAGCTTTAGAAGTCATAGACGAAACAATAAGAGACTGCTTCTCCGCAAATGAAGTTATGAAGTGTATACAAATAGGATTGTTATCTGTTCAAGACGTTAGTGAAAGACCAACTATGTCATCTGTCATTCAGATGCTCACTAGTGAAATAATTACCCATCTCCAAGTACCATCAGCACCGGCAGTGTTCCACCGTGGTCCAATTTTGGCGACAATAACTTCCCAGGATGATACATCAAGAGGAACTAGATCGGATAGTTCTACACACGTAACCCATCCAAGCAGTTCGTCGAATCAGGTCTCAATTAGTGAAATTATCCCCCGGTAATGAATAGAAAAGGTAGATAGAACACTTGTAACTTATGATCAGAGGATGATGGTCAATAAGGTTCAGAATGACTTGCTAAGTTGTTAATGGCTTTGTATTTCATTTTCTTTTGGTTTACATTGGGTTGTGATTAGACTTTCAGATTATTGCTCTGTTACTCACTGTCATTGACAATGCCATATAAGTCCGATGAAGAAGAAACCTGATAAAACTGCCAACTGCCAAAGAGTTCAAGGCAGCAACTATGAGCCAACTGCCAAGAGTTGGACAGCTAACTAACTATTTCTTTTCATTTTATGTAACACTAATGAAAGGCATCCGCCTCATCATTATGTCAAACCCCTTGTGAACCTCCTTGGGAAAGTAGCATTACCGATTCAGTCGGTTACATGAGGCATGAGTTTGGCCGTCTAGGAGCTTGATAGAGATCAAATTCCACGGCTGGTATAAAATCCTCTTCATGTAAATTTACTTAAAATAGAAGGGTATTAGTGTAAAGCGATAAAAATATATCCCTACAATGACTACCCATATGTCTCACTCCTTATTTATTCTCCCGGTGTCTTCTTTATTTTCTTTCGAAAATCGAAATCATCTTCACTACAGGTTGTTTTTTTTTTATTTAAATGTATCTCTGACGTTAGTCAAGTGGGATCTATCGCTCCCGTAAGACGTGACGGAAACCTAGTCTATGTAACAAAATAAGTACTATAAAACAAGAAAACGTCACTATCTCCCAAAAAGCAGGCCGAAATCCAACCCGAATCTAACATAAACTGGCAGATTTCCTACCCCATCACGATTGTAGAAGCAGTAACATTGTCATTTTCAGATGTGAAGGATAAATTCAAAATAACATAATCTATACTGACACTGGAGATAATAACTAGTCACTGACACTAGAGATAATAACCATATGCAACCCAACTTGTTAAGATAACCTCAAAAGCAGACAACCTTGATTTGACTTATCTTAGATGTCAACTCTTCTGAAGATTATGAAGTTTGAAAAACTCTGGTACATAACCAGTGGCGACCCAGAAATTGTTCTTTGTGGGGGCACATTTAATTATATTAAATAGTAAAAAACAAATACCATCTCAAATGATAAATTATCGAGCTTCATCACGAAACTCTACCAAAACGAGTTATAAGTTTGGATTGCAAAATAAATAAATAATGGGCATTCAAACCAATGATCTCTATATATGATGGCAACACTCATCAAATTAGATTATCACTAACCTTGAGTTGATTTGACTACAATCTAATTACAAATAATTAGTACGCACAATTAATTTATACAAAAACCAATAAGTACAAATTATATGTTAAAAGAATAAGAAGACATTTTATCTTGAAAAAAGATCTTCATAATCCATTTTTCGTACAGAATAAGGAAACGGAAGAAGACATATGAGAGTAATTTAAAATAATATTGTTAAAATATATACATAAATATGAATGGTGAAGAGGGTATAAAGGTAATATGAAGACGTAATAACTCTACCGGAGATTGGATGAATTTTAGCATAAAGGAAAAGTCAATCTCGAATTTGCAAAAGAACAAAAGTACAAAAAAATCTTATCAGAAAAGAAGAGTATTCGAAGTGCCAAAAGCTAACTTCAAAGAAAGTTGGGACAAAAACAAATTACCCAATAAAATAGTGATGGTTAAAAGAGTATTTGGAGTGCCAAAAACTAACATCAAAGAAAGTTGGGACAAAAACCAATTACCCAAAAGAAATGGTGATGGTAGTGGGATTCGTACCCATGACCTCTGTAGGAGAAAACTACTACCTCACCATCTAGCCAATTCCGGTTTCATGTTAAGATTAACATCTACTCAGATTTTATTTAGAACTGACTTTAGGAAATTTCGGAATCACATACATTTTCAACTCGAAACCCACTCGGTGCCGTTGGGGCACGTGTCCCCATAGGCCCCAACGTGAGTCCGCCCCTGTACATAACTACACCTGTAACTCAGGAAAAGATGGAGAAATAAGTCACTAGGAAAAAACAAATCAATAAGGAAAAATAAATACCCAACAAACTCTAAAAATTTCAATATCCTTACAAACTCTTCAAAAGAGAAACTCTTCCAAACATTCTATAAAACATTAGAAGTGACAAACCCACGAATGGGTTCTTATAAACTCCAAACTCAGATCCAATATCTCTGCTTTTTCTCTTCAGTAATTCTCTTCAAACATTTTAGTGTAGAGAGTGGACATAGTTTTGAATATCAGTCCTACTATGAAGGTACTAATTTCACCACAATAGCCAATATGAAGATAATCTCGAGCAACTCCTAAATTTACTACCATCAAGGATTAAATCAGATACTAAATTTTAAAATGAAAGTTTAGGCAGAGACCCGAACAAAGTTTACGGTATCTCACTCTGTAGAGGTGATCTTGATACAGAAGGTTGTAGGTGTAGAAATCAATACTAACACAATAATATGCAAAGAGAAGAAGATTGGAGAAGAGAATCCTTCAACAGAAGCTGAGGTTTGTTTCATTAGTTGTAGTTAGAGTTAGTTGTAGTTAGGTTTATAAGATAACAAAAAGATAAATATATACTAAAGATAAAAGACTAAAAGGCCCTTACGAGGCAAATGACTAAACTACCCTATTATATATTATTCTAATACCCTCCCTCAAACTCACCGTGCGGTATTGAAAAGCATCGAGAGTTTTCCAACTAAGAAACGAAAGCGTGGAACTGAGTGTGACTTGGTGAACAAGTCAACAATCTGCATAGTTGATGAGACGAACGACAAACTGATGATGCCTTGAGCAAAATGATGTCGAGTAAAGTGACAATCAATTTCAATTTGTGGTGCGTTCGTGAAAGACTGAATTATGAGCAATATGGATAGCACTTTGATTGTCACAATACATAGGAGTAGGCTCTAAAATTGAAACAATCATGTCGGCAAGTAACTCACGTAACCAGACTATCTCAACTGTTGTAGACGTCATAGCACGATACTCAGCTTCAGTAGATGATCTAGGTACAACAGTCTGTTTCTTGCTCTTCCAAGAAATAAGATAATCTCCCAAGCATACACAATAACCTGTAATGGACTAGCAATCTGTGCAATCGGTCTACCCAATCTACATTTAGATATGCTCGTAAAGTCAAAGAAGAAGTCGATGAAAGAAGGAGACTTTGAAAACAAGTACTTCAAAGCACTACAAAAATACGGAGTATTTATAACGGCCATAAGCCGTTACAAATAGCGAAAAGTCATTACAACTGCACCTATTGTAACAGCTCCTGGCCGTTACAAACCCGTTATAATAATCCCCGTGCCAACTACACTTATAACGACCGCAAGCCGTTACAACAAAGTATTTATAACGGCTATCCGTTTCCAAGCCATTATAACAAAGGGGTGCGGGAGTGGTTGGTCGTAACACAATTGTGGAGAGAAGAGTCGTTACAACTGTTCTTATTGTAACGGCCTGATACAGGACCGACCGTTAAAATACATACAGAAACAGTGAAAACCAACAGCAATATTTTGCTGCTTTTTTACTATATTTTCATGTTTCAAAACCATAAAAATTCAACCCAAACACAATAACTTAAACTAAACAAGATCCACATAGACAAGATGACTCAAACCAAATTGGATTAACTAATAAACTATTTTATAATGTTTAACATAAGATCGTAATTGTTAATCAAGTACCATTTCATAAAAACTAAAATAATTGTCAAGATTCCTAATGCATTTCAACTACTTGCAAATAGAGATAACAAGTAGGTCATGATAGGTAAGGCACCAACGTTCTGGTGTTGAACCCAAATGCTAGGCGCCGACGTTTGCGGCAACTTAATTGGTCGTGGCGGCAACTTAATTGGTCTTTTATCACGACTTTCCTCTCAAGGAGCCGTTAAAAATAGGTAAACTTTTATAACGGCCTCCAAAAACCGTGTAACGGTCTTATAGAAAGCCGTTACAAATAGTCTGCATTTTTATAGTTAAGATATCTCATAATTCAGAGATTAACTGCCCAATGAACTGTAGTAGGTTAACCCACAATCTGGCTAACAACATGCACAATATATACGATATCTGGACGAGTGATATGGAAATAAACCAAACTGCCAACGATGGTGCGATATAGTGTATCATCTGCCAAAGCAGGACCATCGGTAGAAGAATAACGAGCATTCGACTCGATAGGAGAGTCGACCGTCCGAGTATCACTGATACGTGCACGCTCAAGAATACCTGCATTGTATTTGGACTAAGAGAGGAGATAGCCTTGTGGGGGTAGAGGCTACTTCAATTCCTAGAAAATAACAGAGACTACCTAGATCCTTCGTTTCAAATTGACTAGCTAACTACAACTTCAAAGATGCAATACCATCACCATTATCACCAGTAATAATCATGTCATCAACATACAACGACAAAAGGACACTACATTTGACAAAAATAGTTGAATCATGATTGCTGGAAGCAAGGCAAGAGATGTAACTACTGTTCAGAACTTCTCATGCCAAGCTCGGGGTCCTTGTTTGAGACCATATAATGCTTTCTTAAGCTTACAGACTTCTCTAGGTTTATGTGGAACACCGGGAGAAGGAGTCATATAAACTTCTTTCTGAATATCTCCATTTAAGAAAGTATTTTTAACATCCAGTTGAGAGATATGTCATTGACGAACTGAGTCAACTGCAATAAGCATACGAACAATAGTCATATTTGCAACCGGAGCAAAAGTCTCCTCATAATCAATCCCATACTCCTGCGAAAACTCCTTAGCAAAAAGTCTTGCTTTGTAGCGCTCAATATACCCATCAGATTTTGTTTTGATTTTATATACCCAACGAGAATCAATAGTATTCTTATCAGAAAGCAAAGGTACAAGATCTCATGTGTCAGTCTTATGCAAAGCAGAGAGTTCTTCAGTCATTGCCTTTTGCCAAAGAGAATCAACAACTAGCTCCTTATAAGAAGAAGGCTCAGAGGGACAACGAATAAATGCCAAAAAAGAAGTAAAAGAAGAAAAAGTAGAACAAACAAAATCAAATAACCAAGTAGACTTACGAGTACGATAAAGATAACGAGAAGGTGGATGTGCAATCTCATGAAGAGCTTAGTCAGCCGTAGGGATTGGAGGGACGTCATAAGTGAGAGGAGAACCAACAACATCAGGTGCAGCAGGTTCAACATGAGCAGTAGGAATATCACAAACATTAAAAAATGGATCAATATGAATTAGGTTAGAGGGAGTCACATCATGAGCATTAGCAAGAATAAAAAAATATGGTATATGCTCTAAAAATACAACATGACGAAAGACATAAAATTTATGAGTAACTGGATCATAACACCGATAACCCTTCTGACCTTCACCATAACCAAGAAACACGCACATGGCAGAACGAGAAGATAACTTGCTTCGCTCAACACGAGGACGAAGAATAAAATAAATACACCCAAAGACTCTTAAGGATGAGTAGTCAAGGGCATGCCCTGTCAATTTTTGAAATGGAGACAAACCTTAACAATTGGAAGTTGGAATTTTGTTAATTAAATTTACCGCAGCTTCACCCCAATACTCACTAGGAGCAGAGGCAGACAATAGCAAAGAACGAGCAGTTTCAAAGATGTGTCGATGCTTTCTTTCAGCAACACCATTTTGCTCAGGAGTATCTGTACAAGAAGATTGATGAACAGTTCCATCCACAACAAGCAATTCAGGAAACCTATTTGAAGTATATTCCCCACCTAAATGACATCTAAAACACTTAATGATAGAGGAATATTGTGTGTTAACTAAGACTCGAAACTGTTGATACATATTATAAAATTCAAAACGATGTTTCATAAGATAAACCCAACAAAAACGAGTGCAATCAACAATAAAGGAAACATAGTATCGAGAACCTTCTTTTGTGGGAACAGGAGAAGGACCCCATACATCAGAATGAAATAAATCAAAAGGTTTAACTGAAACAGACGGACTCCGAGTAAAAGGTAAAGCGGAAAATTTTGCAAGTTTGCAACCACTACAATCAGAAATGTTCTTAACTTGCAAATCTCCTAATGCACCAGTAGACACTAAATATTTCAACATAGATGATGAAACATGACCAAGACGAGAATGCCATAAGCAAAAACTAGAAAAAGATTAACTCAAACGAAAAGATGAAAAGTCAAAAGTGGAAGCTGGAACATCAGGTACTTTCAGCTCCTCTGCAAAATATAATTCCCCATGCCTACGACCTATCCCAATCAGCTTTTGAGATTGCACATCCTGCACATACAACCAGTGGAAGAAAATAAAACCAAACATCCATAATCACACAATTGACTAATAGAAGCATGATTTAAAGTAATTTTGAGAACATGAACAACATTCTGAAGAGATAGATTAGGTGTGACAACAGAGTCAATACCACCTAATGACAGTGGTGTTCCATCAGCGATCAGACTGGAAGATCAGATATATGCTTTAATGAAACAAAAGATGATAAGTCAGGAGACATATGACGAGAGGCTCCAGAATCTAAAATCTAAACTGAAGAAGGCATACCTGAAGAAGAAATAAGAGAAAAAAAACTTCAGAAGAGGACAATACGTGGGTCTGCATGGCTAAGAATCTCTGAAACTGATCTGAGAGTGAGTCTAATGCAGTACTAGAAGACTTAAGAGCTAAAGGGTCTTGCGGAGCAGAGGTGGACAAAGCATGTGGCTGCATAGCAAGAAATTTCTGATACCTTTGAAATTGATCAACCACATTATCAATTTTGGGCACAAAAGAAGATGAGCCACTAGAACCAGACTAGTCACATGGTGGTATAACTGTTGCAATGTTATACTGAAAAGGCTTCTGAGGTCTCTGATTCTGTTGTAACATGTTCATTAACTTGGAACATTGAACCTTCAAATGACCTTTTTGCTTGCAGAATGTGCATTCATCCATAGCAACCTTTGTTTAAGGTTTGTTCTGATGTTTTTGATTTGGCTTCGAATGAACAGCCAACACTATTTCAGTAGGTGTTGAAGAATGCTTCTCCTTGCTTGGTACTTGAGACGTGTCTCTACGGCCATGCATAAGCACATTTACAACTTTAGCAATAGAGAGAAGTGGCTTACTATGCAAAATTGTACTACGAATCGATTCAAAATCACTATGCAAAGCCATCAAAAACTGAACCAACCGACCTTCCTCCCTACGAGCAATATGAGGAGGACAAGGCTGCAACTCTTCGGATTCTGTAAGAGCTAACTGATCCCAAAGATCAGTAATTGCAGCATGAAATTCTTGAATACTCATATCTCTTTTTTCCATATTTCTAATATCAACTTCTCACTTATACTATGTTACAAAGTTCGATTGCTGAAACATATCTGCTAAGTAAAACTACATCTCACGAAAAGTTTGAAATTTCGCCAACTGATATCTAATAGTGTCATCCACTGAGTTATTAATCCAAGTAATAATTTTTGAATTGTTTGCTTCTCAAATCCTAAATAACTCAGCAAAATTTTCTTTCGATCTATCAATTGGTTAAATAACAGTACCATCAATGTAATCCCACAAATATTTTTCCTTAAAAAAATTTCTCATAAAAAAAACTCCAATAAGAGTAGTTTTTACCATTCAATCTTACACTGATAGCTTGCAATGATTCATCTTTCTACTCTACATTTTCTCAATTATATACCAAATATAACCAAGAGAAACAACACTAAATAGACTAGCTAAAGAAATACGAACAACAAGAAGTAGTGCGAAATAACAATACCATATCTACAACGAGAATACAATACCGAAGAGAAAATCATCACCAGATTAGTAGAAGAAACTTTCATTCCTTTAGGATCTTAAAGGCTTTGATACCATGTAGAAATCAATACTAACACAATAATATGCAAAGAGAAGAAGATTGGAGAAGAGAATCTTTTAATGAAAGCTAGGCCGGGTTTCATTAGTTGTAGTTAGGTTTACAAGATAACAAAAAGATAAATATATACTAAAGACAAAAGACTAAATGGCCTTAAGGGGCAAATGACTAAACTACCCTAACTATTATATATTATTCTAATAGTAAGATTTGTGTTGTGACTGTAGTCGCGCAGATCCCACAACGTTGTCCGAACAGTAAGGAGTATATTTTCATGGTATAATAATTGTATGTTTCGGTATTTAGATGTAAATATATTTTCAGTTGTGGAAGAGAAACCAGAATGGACTTTGCATAATGACAGTAATATGACAAATCAAGAAGCCTTCCAAGCAAATAGCAACACAGTTGATGGATGGATTAGCAAGAATAGCTACTTCTAATAAAGGAAAATTGTACTTCTAAGCAAACAATATATGGGTTGGTTCAGTGTACTTTAGATATAAATCCAGATGAATGTAACAGATGCTTGATGAGTGAATTGAGTGATATTAGTAATTGTTGTTAGGGAAGAAAGGTGCAATAAGTGCTTAGACCAAGTTGTAATATGAGGTATGAAGTATACCCTTTCTAGGCTTTCTCAACAAGGCAAACTCCAACGCCTAATTCGACTAATACACCAGGTTTTTTTTTCTCCTGTTCTTTTATTTTTACCCTTGAAAATGGTTGTTACACTACACACTGCTTTTCTTTATTTATTTACTTCGTAGGAACATTATGTTGGAACCCAGAGCTGATTTTGGTTGGATACGACACGTCAAACTTAGAAACAGAGTGACACCATTTCTTTCATCATGTCAAGCTCTTAAATTTAGTGCCAAGAATCACTCAAATCCGATTCGGATGAATGAAATATTTAAGTCGGAAGTTTGGGCGAAGGTTTAATTAAGCTAGGGACTAAACGGAAAAAAAGGATTGCGCGAAGCCATCACATCCAGATCCGGCCGACTCGCATTTTCCGCGCGAAACTCCGAGATCTAACGAACGCACGCTAGATTCTTCGTAATCTTGGTGGAACGCCACCAGGGGTGTTAGATCTGAGAGGATCCAGATGAAATAAATACCTTTTTCTCTCTCACACACATTATTTCTAATTCTCTTTTCTATAAATCCATCATTAAACCTTATCTTGGTACTTCTAAATATTAGACAAATATATGAACACATCAGGTACACTAATTTGAGATGGATTAAATTTTCGTAAGGGTAAGCTACCGGGTAGTAGTAATTAAGAGGCTCTCGACTTTCTCAGCTCAAGTTTCAGAAGAATTCATGAATAACGTATTATTGATAATGAACTTCAGCACGAGAATCTCTTAAGGCTCCTTAGTTGTCTCGAATGATTTTTATATATGAATTCATGCCCTATATCAGCCTTGATGTCTTCCTGGGGTTGACATATCTCAAAAACCTCTCTTATTATCTGCCAGGACTCCAAAATTGCTGTTTCAAGGATTTAGAATAACTTTTTTGTTGTATTCATTTGGCAAGCTCCTTCGCGGCAGAAACACCTTGGAGAAAATAGATTCAACATCGATCGTTCTTGGAATTGCTGGAGGACTTCTTTTTATCTTCACCATGATTCTGGACTTACAATCATTCACATACAACTCAAGATGTTGTGACAAGATGGCCATTCCTCTCCCATTTTGACCCACAAATGCATGAGGGTTTCACTTTTAGCCTCCAATTTTTGTCACTCAGTTTTACTCTTGTAGTATTGTGTTTCAATTTCTTTTGTTTCTATTGTTTCCAAATTGCTTGGAGGCCCAATTGTTTTTTTCAGTTATAAAAATAAGTTTTATTTTGGTAAAAACTTCTATTCTTTTAAGTGCCCTTTAAGCCATGCTAACCATTCCAAGCTTAATGCAAGAATATAACCAACATATTTTTTTTTTAAAAAAAATTGACTACTGTAACTTCCGATGCAATCGTAAATCCTTGCAAGCTGTTAAAACTCATTTTTGTAAAAATAATTGGTGAGCCCCAGATGAAGTCTAACCAACAAATGTCCTCAAAATTGGTATTATATCCTCGGACGTGATGTATCTTTTTCCAATTATTTCACAAACTATTAGCTAATTAAATAAATACAAACAATTTTTAAAATTGACTATTATACCTATGAATTGAATATGATATTTTTGTATATGTTTTGCAACCTAATGTCATCTTTAGGGAGCCATTTGATGAGTTGGTTCACTTTAGGGATCAAATTTGTTGCTAGACATTGTAGTTAGTACCTAGAAAAATAAGCCTCGCAAAAAGAAAAGGGCTATATATTCTTCCCTATGGAATTGGTTGGCAATTAAGTTAAAGGAAGCAAATGGCTTAAATAAGGACATTTTAGTGAAGTGACACATGTGCCACTTAACCTTGAAATAATGGAATCAACAGTGTAAAGCTAAAAACAATTATTAAATGCGTAATACCTATAAAATAATCAAGAGGATGTGTTTTATAGAATATACATTTTTCTTCAATAGTTAAGGTTATACCTCTCAAATTTATCATTAAGAATTAGGATTATATCTCTCGAATAAACCATATATCTTTCAAATAGTTTGTTATATTGTCAAAGGCCCATCTATATTTAGCACTGAACTCTTTAACCTCATCTCACCTTATAATTGAGATGTTTTATGTTAAAAGTAAATCTTACAATCCATGTTCTTATCTACTACGTGACCGGTTTATTGGAGGGGCTGAGTAGAGTTTTTGAAAGTAAATTAGGTCTACTATATTCCCATATATTATGCCAAAAATGTTACTCTTAAAGTATTTAGGCAGACTATCACAATCCATGTTCTTATCTACTGGTTTTTTTTGTTGCAAGTACTTGTGTACTAGCTTGTGATTGGTAATTTTACAATTTTAAATTTAGGAACCATGATATGATGATCTCATAAAACTAAAAATGATTTAGAGTTGAATTTGAGAGTTGAATTTAAGTTTGGCCGCCCTTAAAGACCCTTTGGAAAGTAAGAAGTTTGATTCCATGTACTGAGAATTTTGGTTGGGCGTACTTTCGAAACTTATTAGCCAACTGCCAAGTGTTGAAGCCAGCATGCATCATTATCAGCCAACTACCAGGAGTTGGACAGCTGACCAACTATTTAATACAGCGAAGTCAATCAAATGGAAGCCTCACAGACCAATAAAAAAAAGAATTGGGAGATGTTCCATGTGTAATGAAGGGCCCTACTAACATTTTCATTTTATATAACACTAACTAAAATTATTGTACATCTAATGTGTGGGTCAACTAAGTAGCCTTAATCATTTTGCACTCGGTAGAATTACTATTCGCGTCGACTGTGCGTTAGCACCTAATATGGACTTGATGCTACTAGGGAGGCACCTAATCCGCCCAACTCTAATTTTTTTTTTCTCTTTCTTCATCTTTTCTTCTTCTTTGAATCATCATCAACATTCAACACCTTATCATGGAAACAACCTTGTTTCTGAATCTGTCATCATCGATTAACAATGAAGAGCCTGAGACCTTAAGCAAAGTTTCAGACTGACCAGTCCTAACCCCAAAGCAAGGGCTCAGAATCTGCATGCTTGGACCAATCTGAAATCTCTCAGAGTGATCCTTGCTTTGGTTGCAGAAGGATCGATCCATGCCCTAGTGCTAATAAATGTTCTGGGTCAAAAGGAGGTTGACCTTAGTCGATCTTTTCCCTAGGTACTAACAACAATTCTCATGTGTTTTGTTTGCAGCCATGAAAAGTAAATTCAAAACAACATATTCTATACTTACTGTTTTTTAGACAAGGTACTATCTTTTTCTTTTTTTAAATATGGTTCACATCCCCAATAGACAGATATTTCAAATAAATCCATCAATGTAAATAATTTGTGGAGATTAAACGAGAAGAGGAGACATTATTAAGATGACGTTGACAAGCACATGTATGACTGACTCACAAAGCACCACTAGTCACTGCCACTATAGACACCAACAATTACTATATGCAACCCAACTCACTGCTAAATTACAAGATAACCTCAAAAGCAGACTATTTTTTTGTTGAAAGAAAAGCAGACTATTTTGACTTGACTTATCTTTGATATCCCTCTTATGCTACCTGTAACTCAATGAAAAAATCAAATCAAGATTCCTCCTAACTCTTCAAAAGAGAAACTCTTCTTTCAAATTTCTCAATAAAACATTTGAAATGAGAAAACAAAAGATTGATAAACAAAGCCTGTAAACCCAAGAATGGTTTCTTCCAAACTCCAAATTCGTATTCAATCTCTCTGCTTTCTGTCTGTAGTACTTCTCTTCAACCATTTTAGTGCAGTGAGTTCTCAACCCAGTTTTGCTTTTCAGTACTACTGTGAAGGTAAGAATTTCACCAGCAATAGCCAATATGAAGATAATCTCAAGCAACTCCTATCTTTACTACCATCAACCATACAATCAGATATCAAATTCTATAATGGGAGTTTAGGCCAAGATCCGGACAAAGTTTACGGTATCTTACTCTGTAGAGGTGATCTTGATACGGAAGGTTGTAAGATTTGTGCAGCGACTGCAGTCGCGCAGATCACACAACGTTGTCCGAACAGTAAGGAGTACATTTCGTGGTATGATAAGTGTATGTTCCGGTATTCAGATCGAAATATGTTTTCGGTTGTGGAAGAGAAACCAGAATGGACTTTGCATAATAAAAATAATATAACAAATCAAGAACCATTCCATGCAATAGCAACACAGTTGATGGATGGATTAGTAAGAATAGCTACTACTAATAATAAAGGAGAATTATTTGCTACTGGTGAAGTAAATTTTACTTCTGAGCAAACAATATATGGGTTGGTTCAGTGTACATTAGATATAACTGCAGATGAATGTAACAGATGCTTGAGGAGTGAGGTGGGTAATATTACTAGTTGTTGTTATGGGAAGAAAGGAGGAATAGTGCTTAGACCAAATTGTAATATAAGGTATGAAGTATACCCTTTCTATGCTTCCTCAACAAGTCAACCTCCAGCACCAAATCCGACTCCTACACCAGGTATTTTTTTCATGTTCTTTTATTTTCACTCTTGAAAATGGCTGTTCGATTATACGGCGCTTTTCTTAATTGGAGCGTTAGTCCATCTCCGCTATTAGAATCTAAAGGAAAGAAATTTAGCCCAAGGATTATCTTTACTCCAATAGTATAGATTTAGGACATTAATAAGGGGAAAAGTGGTACTCAAGTGAAATACTCCTACCCAAGATACAAATCAAGAAAAATATTTTCATATATATCTCCAAAATATGGATACATTAGAATTAGGATTATTTCTATATTTACGTTGTTTATTTCCAACCATTGTAATTCTCTTCTATAATAAATAAACATGGATGTATATGGTTTTCCTCAACCAAACCCTAAATCTTTCATGGTTTTAGAGCTACAAAACTCTAAAGAGTATAGTTTCGATCCTATTTTGCTTCCGCTTAACCGGAGGCGGTAGCCGCTTCCATGACTACCGTACGCCGGAATCATAGTAATATTTTTTCTCTTTTATTTTGTTTCTAGTTTAATTAGTTTCCTTCATACTTTTCAATAAATTTAGTCAAGGTTTACTATCGAAGTTTTTTGATATTTTTCAATAAGATTTCAACAGTGGAGATTTTAGTTATCAATAATTGTTATGGGTTTGGGAGGTTTTTGTTCTCAATGATGGACGAACTATTTATAATGGGAAGAAGATCTTTAATCAATGAGTTTCGTGGATGGGTTAAATTGGTGTTCAAGAAAGTTAAAAGTTAATTCATTATTGGTGCAGGAACAGTAAGAAAAAAAATGGTAGTTTTGGTTTTCTTTTTTGCTGGTCGATAATATCGGACTCGTTGTTTGTCGTCATTTGGAGTGCAAGGTTGGTGCCTCCTCGTTGGTGTTTTTTTGTCACTTTGTCTTCACAAGGTAGACGTCTCGTGTTGTTGCCATGCGCCTCCGAACCTAGAGTGGCTATGCTCACTAAGTGCAACCTTTCTCGTTGTTATTATGTCATGTTTGTTCGTTATTACTGCCGTAATATTTCTACCGATCTACACAAAAAAAGTTTCTTTATCAACCAATTCTCTGATTGCCTTAATGAATATTGTCTCAACAAATCGTCTCATCACCAACTTGAACTTTCGGTTTGATCCTCCATTCAATTTACCGGAGGGTAATAAGGGTAAAAGTGGTACTCAAGTCAAATACTCCGACCCAAGATACAAATCAAGGAAAATATTCTCATATATATCCCCAAGATATGGATACATTAGAATTAGGATTATTTCTATATTTACGTTGTTTATTTCTCTTCTATTATAAATAAACATGGAGGTATCCATATTTATTTATAATAAAAGAGTCATACAATGATTGAAAATAATTAACGTAAAATATAGAAATAATCTTAATTTTAGTCTATCCATATCTTGTCGATATATATATATATATATATATATATATATATATATATATATATGAGTATTTCTTTGATTTGTATCTTGGGTAGGAATATTTGACCTGATTACCACTTTTACCCTTATTACCCTCCCGCAAATTGAACGAAGATTAGATCGAAAGTTCAATTTAGAAATAACTTGATACGACGATTCTTTGACGTATTCTTCATAAAGACAATCATGGAATTGGTTGATGAACAAGCGTTTTTGGTTTAGATCGGTATAAATATTACGGCAGTAATAACGAACAAGCATGACATAATAACAACGAGAAATGTTGCACTTAGTGAGCATAACCTCTCTGGGTTCAGAGGCTCATGGCAACAACACGAGACGTCTGGCTTGTGAAGACAAACTTAGCACAAACACCAACAAGGAGGCAGCAACCTTGCACTCCAATGGCGAGAAACGACGGCCGATATTATCGATCGGCGAAAAAGAAACCAAAACTACCACTTTTTTTTTCTTACCGTTCATGCACCAATAATGAATTAACTGTAAACTTTTTTGAACACCAATTTAACTCCATCCACGAAACTCATTAATATTGAAGATCCCCTTCCCATTATAAATAGTTCGTCCATCATTGATAAGAAAAACCTCCCGAACTCATAACCGATAATATCGATAACTAGATTCTCCACCATTGAAACCTTATTGAAAAGCATAAAAAAACTTCGACGGTAAACCTTGACTACATTTATTAAGAAGTAGGAACTCAGCTAATTAAAAAACTTGGAGAAAAAAAATAAAGTAGAAAAAAACTATGATTCCGGCGGATGGTAGTCATGGAAGCGGCTACCGCCGCCGGTTAAGCGGAATCAAAATAGGATCGAAGCTATACTCTTTAGAGTTTTGTAGCTTTGATACCATGAAAGATTTAGGTTTTGGGTGAGGAAAACCACATACCTTCATATTTATTTATAATAAAAGAGCAATACAATGGTTGGAAATATTGCCGTAAATATAGAAATAGTCCTAATTCTAGTCTATCCAAATCTTGTAGATATATATGAGAGTATTTCTTTGACTTGTACCTAGGGTAAGAATATTTGACTTGATTACAACTTTTACCCTTATTAGACATGCTATATATCCGAAGAAGTGAACTTAAAGAAAATTTTGATGGTACTAAAAATATCATGGCAGATATAATGATTTATGGTCTTTCAAAGTTATAGTAAACCGGATTCTTTTCAAGGCGAGCATATTTCTGATTCAAACATATGGTTTTCAGAGAAAAGGAAGAAATCAAACATTGCTCTCAAAGTGATCATACCTGTAGTAATATCTCTGATGCTCCTCGTCGGTATATTCATAATTTTATGGTTGAAAAAGAAAAAGAAGGCCTCTACAACGCTTGACGGTAAGTAAATATCCTCTTATAGGCCTACAATTGAAACTGAATGCACCTTTATCCACAGGATCTATGCCAGGAAAAGTATTATTGACAGCCTCCTGTTCCAAGCTCAAACTATTAGTAATATGGTAAACAATAGCTATACAACCATAGCTTGTTCTATAAGGGAAAGTAACCACAATATATACCGAACAATTACGCAACTATAGCTCGAACTGTTAGAATTTAGACAAACAAACATAAAGCACAAATGGTAAACAATAGCACAAATGGTAAACAATTACGAGTAACGCAGTTGATTATATTCAAGAAATTAGCAGAACAGGAACTGTATCAGCCCCAATAACAGAAATTAAGATCCATGCAGGCCATCAAGGCAGACTATCATACTCTCCTAAAACATCAGTGCTTTAAATCATCTATAAATGACTATTTTATGATAAAACATTAATGAATCTCTAAGAACATGTTTCCATACCTAACTATTGTTTATTAATATTTGATTATGTGTCTATTGATTTGTTTTCCAAGTGTATGTTGTTTATTTCTACTTACTTGTTTATCTACTTATTCTTGGAAAAGATATGGATGACATTACAAGTGTAGAATCATTGCGGTTCAGCTTGAAAACAATAAGAGACGCCACTAACAACTTCTCTGTTGTTAACAAGCTTGGGAGAGGAGGATTTGGTTTTGTTTACAAGGTAATTTACTAAGATTGGTTATAATCAAGTATGCAGATTATGTGTTCAAAAGATTTCACATATTCTATCTATATATTATCAGGGTAGACTACCAAGTGGACAAGAACTAGCGGTGAAGAGGCTGTCACTAAACTCTGGACAAGGCAAAAAAGAATTCAAAACTGAGATTGGATTATTAGCCAAACTTCAGCACAGGAACCTAGTTAGGCTTCTAGGATTTTGCTTGGAGGGAGAAGAAAAAATACTCGTCTATGAGTTTGTGCCAAACGGAAGCCTCGACCAGATTCTATTTGGTTTGTTTACTCTTCTTGTTTTATCATGAGCATAAATCTTCCTATTTAAGTTTCACCTTCACAAATTACATTTAGATTTGTTTTTTAGAGAACCCGGCAGTACTCCAAGCTGAATAACCAAAACCAAAAAAAACATGTTTAGGCCAACATAGATTCATAACTGCACGAAATATACGTTTCATGCTATACAATAGTATAATTTATAAAAGTTCAAGAATACTGAGTAGTCAACTACCATAACCTTGAGGTCTAATTAGGTCTTTTATTTTGATTGACTTAATGCTAGATCCGTTGAAATCTGTAAACTTAACTTGGGAAATACGATACAAAATCATCGGAGGAATTGCTAAAGGAATACTTTATCTTCATGAAGATTCACGACTCAGAATAGCTCATCGTGATCTCAAAGCTAGCAATGTTTTGTTAGACAATGATATGAATGCAAAGATATCTGACTTCGGCATGGCAAGACTATTTGAAATGGATCAAACTCAAGGGGATAGCAGTAAAGCCGTGGGAACATAGTAAGTAATAAAATTCTAACCTATAGTTCTGTTATAAGTTAGAAACAAACTTGCAAATACTATTTCATACCTTGAGAGACCTACAAAAAAGGATTTGTTAGTAGTTTAGTAACTTGCTAACAATCATTTACAAACTTACTAATACGCAAAAGTTTGAAATTTTAAAGCAACTTGTTGTTAACAATTGTTTACTCTTTGTCTATTATATCCCAGTGGATACATAGCGCCAGAGTACTTACTGCATGGGCAGTTCTCCACTAAATCGGATGTATATAGTTTCGGTGTGTTACTTCTAGAGATAATAACCGGCAAGAGAATAAATCATTTCCAGGAAACAGAGAATTCTGAGTATCTTCTAAGCTATGTAAGTATATGTGTGTACACATTTGAACTTGAGAATCAATGAACTTCAAAGATTCTAACTAGTAGTTGCAGGTATGGAGAAACTGGCAGGAAGAGACAGCTTTAGAAGTCATAGACGAAACAATAAGAGACTGCTTCTCCGCAAATGAAGTTATGAAGTGTATACAAATAGGATTGTTGTCTGTTCAAGACGTTAGTGAAAGACCAACTATGTCATCTGTCTTTCAGATGCTCACTAGTGAAATTACATATCTCCAAGTACCATCAGCACCAGCACTGTTCCACCGTGGTCCAATTTTGGCGAGAATGACTTCCCAGGATGATACATCAAGAGGAACTAGATCGGATAGTTCTACACAAGCAACCAATCCAAGCAGTTCGTCGAATCAGGTCTCAATTAGTGAAATTATCCCCCGGTAATGAATAGAAAAGGTATATAGAACACTTGTAACTTATGATCAGAGGATGGTCAATAAGGTTTCAGAATGACTTGCTAAGTTGATTTACTGATTCACCCCAGCGACAATATCTGATCAATCATTCAATATAACTTGAAGTCAAGTTGTTAATGGGTTTGTATTGCATTCTCATTTGATTTACATTGGGTTGTGATTAGACATTCAGATTATTGCTCTGTTACTCACTGTCATCGACAATGCCGTATTGTGTCTGATGAAGAAGAAGAAACCTGATAAAATTGCCAGTAACTATTTTGCTAATTAAGAAATCATAAACAGTTCTGAAATCTCAAGTTTGAATTGCATTATTCATTTGATTAGGCTTTCTTTTGTGGAAAATATGGGTAATCTTACTAGGAGTGAATCAATAAATTACGATTCAACAACAATTATTGAATTTTTCGAAATTTTTTGTGGAAAATAATGTTCATTTCGTTTGTTCTTACTAAATAAGAAGTCCGGGATACCTGTAATAGTTGTTCTTGCTTCAGTTGCTGCTCTTGTAACAACACAGATAGAGTTATTCTCAAGTTTAAGATGTGTGACTGAGAAGGGAAGCTGCAACTTTCCAGATATTGCAATTAACTCGGACACAAAAGTCAAGATCTAGAAGCCTGTGATTCTAGTTTGCACATAATCAAATGTTAGTATGAACCAAGTGAAGAGAGGAAATAAAACATTCAGACAACCAAGCACAGAATGTGAAAATCCAGAGACTTGTTGAACACAATCAATCTACTAGAATGGAAGAGTTATTACATAATTACAGTTAACAATAAATGAACAATCGCCCACTACATACTCTTAAGGCTTGAACCTGAGAACTTAATTCTTGAGTAAGTTAAGAAAGCACCAAAGATAGTCTCTCGAATATCTCTAAGAAATACATGATTAGGGATGTCTTTCGTATTCCACTATTCCCGGAATCATGTTAGTGGGCAGCGAGGAATGCCGCACACTGATTTCTCTAATGAAGAAAATGGTATTAATTATCTTCAATAAAAGAAACGGGTATTACCCCTTTGCTGGAATAACTCTGTATCGGCGAAGGCTGCTGAACCTCCTCCGCAACAGAATGAAGAATGATTTTTTGTCAGCATTTCGTTAGTCCATATTTTTTTGGTAGAAGCAGGATCTCATTTCCAGTGATTAAGTCAAAGCAAGATTTGTGTAGCTCACTTTTGTTGAATGCTAACATGTACGCCACTCTAATAGAGAAACCAAGGTTTGAATCTTACCGTTAATGAATAAATCAAAGCAAGATTGGACTGAGTACTCTTGTCTTGCTCCAAGACCTGATGTCTGCTTTTAAGGTGACCAGAAGACTGCCAAGTGCCATCCTCTTCAACTCTCTTCTGCGTGGTCTTGACTCGTAAATATCACTTTTGTTCCATGCGGAAGTTCTGATTTCGAAGATTAATCAGTGGGCTCCTATCACTAAGAACGTAATGTCACAGGGTCATGGTCCTCCATCCACGTATATCTAACAAACTTTTCTGCTTTAAAAATCAAAACCGACTTTGAAATTTAATTTTGGGCCATAGAAACGGTTACTTACTATTCGTGTAAAAGAAACTACACCTACCTGCATAACAAAAAAATTTCGAAACATAAAGATTTTAGTCAACAAGATTGACCTAAGAAGCATTTTCATTTGGATCCGAAAGTTGATTTTGTTATTCCTCGCCCTCCGATATTTATTTACTCATTTCTTTTCTTTCTCTCTTCCTCTCTCTCCGGTTGCGCTCTCTTACTCTCTCCCTGTAGCCAGGATGAAGGTGAAAGCCCTTTGTCTTCGAGAGAGAGAGCGAGAGATAGAAAGAGGGAGAAAGAAACGACGAAGATAAGGTTTCATATGGAGAACGAAAAGAAGAGAAAAGTAGATGAAGGGAGAGAGTAGGAGAAAGAAAATAAATGGTGGTGGTGACGGTGGTTGGAAGTTGTGTTGGTGGTGGGCGAAAGTTGTCGGGTGGAGGTTAGGTGAAGATGAAGATTAAAGGCTGAAATGTAACCAGGTTTATTATTGGGTCAAAATTAAAGATACCCCTTAAGTAATCTTGATTGACCAAGTCTTTTATTCTCCAGCGTCTTTTCTTTATGCCCCAAAGAATCCACCACCTATAAAAAGCAGTAACAGTTGTCTTTTTCAAATATGAAGAGTAAATTTGAAATAACAAATTCTATACTGTATATTTTACACAAGGTACCATAGTTTTTTCTTTTTTAAAAATGCAGATCTGATAATAGATAGAGACTTCAAATAAATCACCCAATGAAAATAACGTTGAGAAGTACATGTACGATCGACTCACAAAGCACGACTAGTCGCTGCGATTAGAGACACTAACAATAACTATATGCAATCCAACTGCTGCTAAATTACAAGATAACCTCAAAAGCAGACTATTTTGACTGGACTTATCTTTGATGTCACTTTTATGAAGATTATGAAGTTCGAAGAATTCTTGTACATAACTACAGCTACCTGTAACTCAAGGAAAAAATCAAATGAAGATTCCTACTAACTCTTCAAAAGAGAAACTCTTCTTTCAAACTTTCTATAGAACATTTGAAATGACAAAACAAAAGATTGATAAACAAAGCCTGTAAACCCAAGAATGGCTTCTTCCAAACTCCAAATTCAGATCCAATCTCTCTGCTTTCTGTCTCTAGTAATTCTCTTCCAACATTTTAGTGAAGTGAGTTCTCAACCAGGTTTTGAGAATTCATACAATTGTACAGGGACTAATTTCACCAGCAATAGCCAATATGAAGATAATCTCAAGGACCTCCTATCAAAACTACCGTCAAGCATTCAATCAGATACTAAATCCTATAATGGAAGTTCAGGCCAAGATCCGGATAAAGTTTATGGTATCCTACTCTGCAGAGGTGATCTTGATACAGAAGACTGTAAGATTTGTGCAGAGACTGCAGTCGCGCAGATCACAAAACGTTGTCCAAACAGTAAGGAGTATATTTCATGGTATAATAATTGTATGTTTCGGTATTCGGATCGAAATATGTTATCGGTTATGGAAGAGACACCAGAATCAATTTTGTATAATCGAAATAATATGACAAATCGGGAAGCGTTCCATGCAATAGCAACACAGTTGATGGATGGATTAGTAAGAAGAGCTACTACTTCTAATAAAGGAGAACTATTTGCTACTGGTGAAGTAAATTTTACTTCTGAGCAAACAATATATGGGTTGGTTCAGTGTACTTTAGATATAAAACCAGATGAATGTAACAGATGCTTGAGGAATGAGGTGGGTAATATTACTAATTGTTGTTATGGGAGGAAAGGAGCAATAGTGCTTAGACCAAGTTGTAATATAAGGTATGAAGTATACCCTTTCTATGGTTCCACAAGGCAACCTCCCTCGCCGAATTCAACTACTACACCAGGTATTTTTTTTTTTCATGTTCTTTTACTTTCGCTCTTGAAATTGGTTGTTCGATTATACGGCGCTTTTCTTTTTCTTAATGGAGCATTAGTCCAACTCCAATAGTATAGATTTAGGATATGCCTATATCCGAAGAACTTAAAGCAAATTTTGATAGTACTAGAAATATCGTGGCGTGATTTAATGATTTTTGGTCTTCGAAAGTTATAGTAAACTGGATCCTTTTCAAGGCGAGCACGTGACTGAACTGTAGAACAAAAATCAATTTGGTAACATTTCACTTAGATTGATCACAATATATTTCTGATTCAAACATTTCTTTGGTTTCCAGAGAAAAGGAAGAAATCAAACATTGCTCTCAAAGTGATCATACCTGTAGTAATATCTCTGATGCTCCTCGTCGGTTTATTCATAATTTTGTGGTTGAAGAAGAAAAAGAAGGCCTCTGCAACGCTTGACGGTAAGTAGATATCCTCTTATAGGCATACGATTGAAACTGAGTGCACCTTTACCCACAGGATCTGTGCCCGGAACAATATTATTAACAGCCTCCTGTTCCAAGCTCAAACTATTAGTAAGATGGTAAACAATAGCTACACAACCATAGCTTGTTCTATAAGGCCTAAGGGAAAGTAACCACAATATATACCGAATAATTACGCAACTACAGCTCGAACTATTAGAATTTAGACAAACAAACACTATGTCGCAAATGGTAAATAATAGCTATACAAGTAACGCAGTATTATATTCAAGAAATTAGCGGAACAGGAACTGTAGCAGCCCCAATGACAGAAATTAAGATACTTTATTACCTCTCTATAGTTTAAGATCCATGTGCAGACCATCTCAATGCAGGCTTATTATAATCTCCTAAAACATCAGTGCTTTAAATCATCTATATATGACTATTCTATGATCAAACATTGACAGATATGAATCTCTAAGAACATGTTTCCATACTTGTATAGTTTATTCATATTGATTTGTTTTCCAAGTGTATGTTGTTTATTTCTACTTACTTGTTTATCTATTTATTCTTGGCAAAGATATGGATGACATTACAAGTGTAGAATCATTGCGGTTCAGCTTGAAAACAATAAGAGATGCCACTAACAACTTCTCTGTTGTTAACAAGCTTGGGAAAGGAGGATTTGGTTTTGTTTACAAGGTAATTTACTAACATTAGTTATAATCAAATATGCAGATTATGTATTCAAAAGATTTCACATCTTCTATCTATATATTATCAGGGTATACTACCAAGTGGACAAGAACTAGCGGTGAAGAGGCTGTCACTAAACTCTGGACAAGGCAAAAAAGAATTCAAAACTGAGATTGGATTATTAGCCAAGCTTCAGCACAGAAACCTAGTCAGGCTTCTAGGATTTTGCTTGGAGGGAGAAGAAAAAATACTCGTCTATGAGTTTGTGCCAAACGGAAGCCTCGACCAGATTCTATTTGGTTTGTTTACTCTTCTTGTTTTATCATGAGCACAAATCTTCCCATTTAAGTTTCACCTTCACGAATTACATTTAGATTTTTGACATATCATCACATTTTTATGGTATCTCTAGTTGTTTTTTAGATAACCCACCAGCACTCCAAGCTGAATAGCCAAAACCAAAAGAAACATGTTTAGGCCAACATAGATTCATAACTGCACGAAATATACATTTGATGCCATACAATAGTATAATATATAAAAGTTCAAGAATACTGAGTAGTCAACTACCATAAATCCAAAATGTTGAGGTCTAACTTGGTCTTTTATTTTGATTGACTTCATGCAAGATCCGTTGAAATCTGCAAATTTTAAGTTCGGAAATGCGATACAAAATCATCGGAGGAATTGCTAAAGGAATACTTTATCTTCATGAAGATTCACGACTCAGAATAGCTCATCGTGATCTCAAAGCTAGCAATGTTTTGTTAGACAATGATATGAACGCAAAAATATCTGACTTCGGCATGGCAAGACTATTTGAAATGGATCAAACTCAAGGAGATAGCAGTAAAGCCGTGGGAACATAGTAAGTAATGAAATTCTAACCTATAGTTCTGTTATAAGTTAGAAACAAACTTGGAAATACTATTTCAAACCTTGAGGGACCTAAAAAAAGGATTTGTTAGTAGTTTAGTACTGCTGACAATCATTTACGAACTTACTAATACGCAAAAGTTTGAGATTTTAAAGCAACTCGTTGTTAACAATTGTTTACTCTTTGTCTATTATATCCCAGTGGGTACATAGCGCCAGAGTACGTACTGCATGGGCAGTTCTCTACTAAATCAGATGTATATAGTTTCGGTGTGTTACTTCTAGAGATAATAACCGGCAAGAGAATAAATCATTTCCAGGAAACAGAGCAAGCTGAGTATCTTATAAGCTATGTAAGTATATATGTGTGAACATATTTATATATACAGACATTTGAACTTGAGAACTAATGAACTTCAAAGATTCTAACAAATAGTTGCAGGTATGGAGAAACTGGCAGGAAGAGACAGCTTTAGAAGTCATAGACGAAACAATAAGAGACTGCTTCTCCGCAAATGA
>BEHA01004699.1:34820-54240 GCA_002897215.1 Eschscholzia californica subsp. californica
ATCAAGATCCAGCAAAACCAAAGTTGAGGATCTCAAACTCAACAAGCTAGAAATCAGTTGTTGAAGTCACTTTAAACCACAACCGAAATGCAAACAAGATTCCTACGAGATAACTAAGAGGTCGACATCTTAAAAGAAACTTTTAAAATTAAGAGCTAGAGTCCACATATATGATTATATGGTTACCGCATTTTGAGACTTCAACTTGTTTCTAGAATATAATACTTTTAGCAAATTTAAAATGATATGAATATTGATTTCGCTCTGGTTAAAATTGTTTGAGATATGATGAGAATGACCTACATTGTGAGTGGATAATCCTCTTAAAAATCAGCCCCTGCATCTCTCAATGAATCAGACAAAATCACAGTAGTTGATTCGGATTTCTAAAGACATATTTCCCTTACTTAGGATGGTTTATTAATTCCAAGTGTGTGTCTATTACATTTTGTTCCGCTAAGTTTATGTCTGCCCATTTATATATCATTTATCTGTTTATCTATTTATTCCTGGCAAAGATATGGATGACATCACAAATGTAGAATCATTGCGGTTCGACTTGAAAACAATAAGATACGCCACTAACAAATTCTCCTTGGCTAACAAACTTGGGAAAGGAGGATTTGGTCTCGTTTACAAGGTAACATATTAACATTTATTCTGAGTTCATCCAGTACGCCGTGTGCGTGTGTGTGAGATTTCAAAGATTTCACAGCATATCAAAACTTTATCAGGGTACGCTATCATATGGACAAGAAATAGCTGTGAAAAGGCTGTCAATAAACTCTGGACAAGGGAAAAAAGAGTTCAAGACTGAGGTTGAATTATTGGTCAAGCTTCAGCACAGAAATCTTGTTAGGCTTCTAGGGTTTTGCTTGGAGAGAGAAGAAAAGCTACTCGTGTACGAGTTTGTGCCAAACGGAAGCCTGGACCAAATTCTATTTGGTTTGTATTTTCTTTTACCTTAAGCTTAAACCTTTCAGTTTTAATTCTCAACTTCATGAATTAGTTCTAGATTTTTGGCGTTACATATTTTCATATTTCTAATGTCTCTTGAATTGTTAACATGGTTTATTACGATAAACCTCAGAGTCTGCTTAGCCGAACAATCAAAACTTAATAAGAAACGTTTCTATGCCAAGATAGATACGGCACTGCACAAAGCGTACAATTAACTATACAATACTACAATATATGAGAAGTTCTATCATCTATAAATACCGCTAAGCAGCTTGAGATCTAACTTGGCTTCTATTTTTGGTTGTACACATGCAAGATCCGTTGAAATCTATAAATTTAAATTGGGAAACACGATACAAAATCATCGGAGGGATTGCTAAAGGGGTACTTTATCTTCATGAAGATTCTCGACTAAAAATTATTCATCGTGATCTCAAAGCTAGCAATGTTTTGCTAGACAACGAAATGAACGCAAAGATTTCGGATTTTGGCATGGCAAAGCTGTTTGAAATGGATGAAACTCGAGGACATAGCAGTATAGCCGTGGGAACATAGTGAGTAGAAATACTATAACTCGTACTTATAGTCCTATAATAGTAAGCTTGTTCATATTATTACATACCTTGACAAATCTACAACTGAAGAATTATGTAGTACTATTTAGCTCGAAATACTATCAAAGAAATCATTCATAAATCTACAAAAGTTTGAGATTTTAAAGCAAGTGGTTGTTAACAGCAATTTTATATTGTTAGAGCTTTAGTTCGAGTTTTGATTGTTTAGTGTTTACCTCTTAATACTGACTACGAATATAATATCCAGTGGATATATAGCGCCAGAGTATGCATTGTATGGACGTTTCTCAGCGAAATCCGATGTATATAGCTTCGGCGTCTTACTACTGGAGATAATAACGGGCAAGAAAGTTAATCATTTCGACGAAACGGAGCATGCGGAGTATCTTCTAAACTATGTAAGTAAATACATATATTATGAAGAAATGATGAACTTTGAGAACTTCCAACAATCAAACGATTTTTTGCAGGTATGGAGAAATTGGCAGGAAGAGACAGCCTTAGAAGTGATAGACCAAACAATAAGAGACTGTTTTTCAGAAAATGAAGTTATGAAGTGCATACAAATAGGATTGTTATCTGTTCAAGATGTTAATGAAAGACCTACCATGGCATATATAGTTCAGGTGCTCACTACTGAAACTAACAATCTCCCAGTACCATCAGCACCTGCATTATTCCACCTTGGTCCAATTCAAATGCAAATGACATCAGAAGACGATACATCCAGAGGAACTAGGTCGGATCCTTCTACACAACTTACTCATCCGAGCAATTCATCGAAACAATCGTCACAGAACCAATTCTCAATTAGTGAAATTATCACCCGGTAATGTATATACTTATGATTAGAGAGAAGGGTCACTAAGGTTTGACAATGTGACTAGCTACGTCGTTTTGCTTATTCAAACAGGAAACCATAATGATCGATTTTCACGATATCTCTTCTCTTGCGAAAATTTTCTCTTTTCGGGGAAAGGGGAGGAGCTAATCATTCAGTATAACTTGAACTGGGCAGTTAATGGGGTTGTTATAAGAGATTTAGGTCAAAGCTCTGTGTCTCTACAAATGCCATATTATCATATTTTAGGAAGATGAAGTCATACTTTTGAAATGTATCAATCTGATTAATCGGCATTTCTGTTTACAAACATTTGATATGCATGGGTGAGATAACTAGGAAAGAATCATTATAATACGAATTTAAAGGACATTGATCGAATTTTTAAGAGTTCTCGAAATGAAATCATTGAATAATGTTCATACCTGTAGTTGTTGGTGTTGCTTCAGTTGTTGGTCTTGTTCATATTCACCATTTTCTACTTGGGGAAGAGACAAATTCCTAAAAGACAGAGATTAGGGTTCAAAAGTTTCAAATTTGGATGCAGAAGATTTATGATCGATTTTTTAAGAGTTGCAATGAGCCCGGGGTAACAAAGGCATTACAGTGGTCAGTAGATCAACTTTGTCCCATCTAAGACTATTCTCACACGTCTCCTCACTCACTACGGTAAGCCTAAATCTTAATATGTGTTCTATT
This sequence comes from Eschscholzia californica subsp. californica, assembly GCA_002897215.1. NCBI lineage: Eukaryota > Viridiplantae > Streptophyta > Magnoliopsida > Ranunculales > Papaveraceae > Eschscholzia > Eschscholzia californica. Next base: position 37,896 of record BEHA01004699.1, read on the forward strand.
TTGCTTTCCGGTGAATATATATTGTATACATTATGTTAAGTTTGTGTCTTTGTGGTCATACAATTGAAAACCAATGAACATACCATTGTGAAGACCTGCACATTATATTTAAGTTACTAGATTTTTCGTCCGACGTGAGATTATTCTCACAAGTACCTCAAAACCAATCAACTAAAATGCTAATATTTCAATCTTGTGATTAAGAAAATATTCCATAATCAGAAGAAAAAAAAAAGTGGAATTCTTAGTGTGGAAAAATCATATTTTTCTCCAAAGATTTTTCATTTTCTGATGATGAAAAAAATTTCTCTTCTAACCACCTCTCCCTATTTCTCTCTCTCTCTCGACCCTTCGCCGAAACAGAGAAGAAAGAAGAAGACCGGAAAAAAAAATTAAAGTTGCGTTTGTTACGCACAAAAATAGGATAAGAAAAATGATTATTGGAAAAAAATTGTTTTTCCGCAATTTCATTAGGCCAAAAAAATGTGAAAATAAGTTTGACATGGAAAAAAATCTAAAAAGTTTTACTACTAAAAAGGTGTTAAAACTGATTACACACCATCATCACTTTTTAGGTTCTCTCATCCCGTGTTTCTTTATCTCAACTGGTCCTATCTCTTTTATTCTACCTCCTGAAAATTTTTTTGTCTCTCTTCCTCCTCTAATCAAAACGCAGATTCACAATTTTAAGGTCTTATATTTCTCTTATTTTCTATCATTTTTGGTCAAACAACATCACTTTTCTCTCTAGTCTCTAAAACTCATCATTTGAGTAATCCATATTTCATTAAGTTTTGGATTCTCTTGTAGACACAAGAATCAAATCCAAAGGAGACATTAAAATCACTTGAGTATGTTACTGTAACCCTTGTAATCCATTTCAGGTTAAGTCACTATACACATAAGACAAAATTTTCTAATGATTCAATTTCAGGATATAAGATGAAAAAAAATAGAATTTTAATGGAGATGTAGAGAAATTGGGATTATATAACACCCATAAGAAGATAGATAAATGGAGATGTAGAGAAATTGGATTTCTCTATTTCCTCTCCTTTGTGGTTGGTTGGAGTGGTATGGACAAAATTACTCTTCTCTTTTTTTTGAATTGGTAAGCGTGTGCCTCGAACCCTTGACTTTTAAGTTGGAAGCCTTACCTCGAATCCTTTGTGGTTGGTTGGAGTGGTATGGACAAAATTACTCTTCTCTCTTTCTTCCTCTGACATTTTCTGCCTCTATCTCTCTCCATTCTCTGGAAGAACTCTCTCTCTCTCTCTCTCTTTCCATTAAACACTCAAAACTTAGTTTCTTACATACAAATTTTGATTTTCTTTTCCATCTGCAAATGGACACATCTAAATTTTTGCCACATAACAAACGGACCCTAAGAGAAGAAGTGTTGGTGGGTATTTGGGGGAAACACAAAGGAACAAAAGAAAATTCCACCGAAAATTTTGAACTCGCGAAAAAAAAATTTGTTTCACCCGAAATGATCGCGTTAATATTTTGGCACTTATCAGTGCTACCACGTACTAAGTGATAATTGTTGATCCAAATAATGGTCAGTCTTGAACAAGTAAAGAAGTCAACACAACGACCAAGAAACAAATGGGTCAACCCATAGTTACGAAGAAGGGTAAATCTGAAAAAAAAAAAATTGTCATCTGAGTCTAAAACTGAAAAGTCGGCACGAATTTCTTGGCCATCTTAATATCTGCCCCGACTTTAACAAACCACACAACCCCTAGTTAAGGCCCTCCTCTGGGTCCTTGGAACAATAAGAGCAAGTCCAACCTGGGACGGTTGGACCTCCCCCAGGTCTGACCCCAGACGGTTGGGGCATGTCCCAGCCGTTGGAGCAAATCCAGCGATTGGAATAGGGTTCAACTCCTATAAATAGGGGTTGAACCCCATCAATCTCTCATCCCACCATCCCTTTCCCTCATTCAACTTCCATCTATTTCAATTTTTTTCTCTTCAATCTTCATCAATTTTTTGTTTAAATTTTTCATTCAATCTTTTCTTATTGTTGTTTAGTCGTATTTAAGTAGATTAAAATTTTAAATCAACTATTAGTTGTAATTAATGTTGTTTAATCGAACTCATTAATTAAGTAAACTGGAAAAGTTCAAATTCAAATCTAAAGGCCCCAAAAGGAGTTGAAATTGGAGTTGATTTTCAGGGATTGAATTGAAGTTGAAAATTTTGGGTGAAAAAATGAATTTTAGGACCTAAGACAGACTGAGGTTGGACTTGCTGTGAGAGAGGTATGTGCATACAAGACACTCTGTCTCTACCCTACAAACTTTTCATAAACTATTAGAGAAGAACAAGTTTTTTTTTTTTTTATATACAGAGAAATGACGTACACTTGGCAATGATCTTCGAGAAGGAAACGAGGGAATTGACCAAACACCCCTGAATGTAACTAACTTGTCTGCACCACCAAACTATGATTTGGTCCACCCTTTGACACATTATGCATTTTATATTTGTACAAAACATTTTTCTTTCTTTTTTTTTCTGCTGAAAATTATTGATTTATGTATTAGAGTGTAAAAAGAAACAAACTATATAAGAAGACCAGTTAACGTTATCTCTACATAGACCTAAGAGACGTGGTGTTAATTATATATTTGATGTGTCTCTATTTCTCACGTTGGTTGCAAGAAAAACAAACAAACCAAATTCGAAGCTTCTTGTGTTTTTTATTCTTTTCTCACGTTTAGGAAAACTCAAAAAAATTCAGTGAAAAAAAATTTTGGGTCAAAAATTTTTGGCCAAATATTTTTGTTTTCCACAATCCTTGCACCATTTCACTCCGCGTCTGTAAGGATTGCTGACAAACTTTCATTTCGACGACTGTTAATATTTTCTTCCGAATCTTTCTCCTTCCTCTCCTCTTTCTCCAACCACCGCATCCGACTACCACCAACAACACCATTTTTCTCCTCTCTATAACCCATGGGGTTTCAGAGAGATATAGAGGAGAGACTAGGATAAAGAGAAGAGTTAAACGGTGGTGGTGGTGGTCGGAGTTGGTGGATGAAAATGAAGAAAAAGTTTCCAAGTACTACATGTATTTGAAGTAAATGTCTGGTGTCTAATCATTTTAAGTTAGATGTTAGTTCGGGCCCTGCTTGCAAACAGAGACGAATCCATGGGGGTACAAGGGGGTGTGGCCGCACCCCCTAGATCCCCCCGAAAAAAAATATAGTAGTAATAATTTTTTTTCAATATATATATGTACATCATATATAATACTGATGTAATAAGATGGCAAAAAAAAAGGCTTTGGCACAGTTGTGCGGGTGTGGGACCGTGAGGACCTAAGTTTGAGTTCGACTACAAGCATTTGGAATGTTTTTTTTACATATATGTGTCTAGACCTATATATACCCGACCGTGTGTATTGATGACATCAAGCAGTACTTGGCTCAATGGTTGATGCATTGAATTCTAGGTGGTGGGAGCCTAAGGTATTGAGTTCTAATCCCGCTCTATATGCAATTCGAAATATTTTTTAACTTATAATATTTCAAAGGTGAAGGGAGTGATCCTTTCATCGGAATCTCCTTTTCTTTGAAGGAGAATTATAATTGTCTTTCTTAGTATTTATACTTTAATTCGGGTGGCAGATTACTTTGATTTGTGTTTTCTTTTGTTATCTTTCATCTCCTTCTTTATGTTCAGATCTTTTGTGGCTTTCCAGTTTTTTCTAGGGTTATCAAATCCAAAGAGAAGTCTAAATCAGATTTCGGAGTAGATCTCAAATATGAGACTATTGAGAAAGAGAAGATTAATAGTGGCTTTAATTCGTTAGAGTCGCCAAAAAAAAGATTGGGCATCATCTTATTAGGTCAAGAAAATAACAACTTACTATAACGGCAGTAGATAGACATTCCGAGCCAATTCAAGTGTCATACCGCACCCATTTAAATGCTACCATAGAGGTTGCTCGGTATCTATTGGAAGAAGGATTGGCATTTCGCGGAAATGATGAATCTGAAACTTCGCAAAATTCAGATAATTTCATTAAGCTGTCAAAGCTTCTTGCTCGAAATTGTTCAGAAATTGATGAAGTTATTGCTACACATTCTGTTAAAGCGGATCAAAAGAGGAAAGCAATAGATTTGCTATCCAAGATGCAAACTTTTGATTTTGTATTTTGTTTACATTTGATAAAGCTTTTGTCGGAAATAACAAATGAATTGTCACAAGTACTACAAAGAAAAGACCAAGATATTGTGACTGCCATGGATTTTGTTGAATCATCTAAAGCTAGAATCCATCATGTACGAACCATGAGCGGTCATCATTGGTTTGGAGTGTTTCTATTTTTTTGTGAAAAACATAATATTGAAGTTATTAATCTTAATGGTTCGTACATAGTTCAAGGGAGAAGCATGAGGAATGCACAACAAATTACAAACTTTTACCACTATCAAGTGGAGATTTTCTATACCGTTATTGATATGCAACTTCAAGAATTAAATGTTCGTTTCACTAAGAAGAATACCGAGTTGCTCAGTTGTATGGCATGTTTGAGTCCATCTAGAGGTTTTGCCCTTTTCGACAAAAGTAAGTTGATGCGTCTTGATGAATTTTATCCGTCAGATTTCAGTAGTCTTGACACCATGCTACTTAGTTCTCAGTTGATAATTTCATTTATGATACGAGGCAGAATGATGATTTCTCAAATTTATATGGGATTAGAGCTCTTGCTAGAACATTGGTGGGAACTACGAGAGATAAAGCATATCATTTAGTTGATTTGCTTATCACTTTAGCACTCACTTTGCCTATTGCAACTGCCTCCGTTGAAAAAGCTTTTTCAGCTATGAACATAGTCGTTGCTGAGAATCTGAGGGTCCGGGGCCAAACTTCATGGAAGACCCTCAAGTACGTTAACATAAAGATGAAAATGTATCTCACATATCAATAAATAAATATCCAAAATTATTCAATAATATAGATGACATTAAATTGTTCAAGAAACCAAACTGGTAGAATGAAGTTTGTAATGATCGCTTCAAATAATTTTCTACTAAAGTTTCTTTGATATGCAAGCAGTACACCAACTAAGTAATTAGACTCTTAAATGATCAAAGAAAACTCAATAACTGTTAGACATGATAATCGATACATGTAGAACTAAGATTTTAAGTCGTAATGGGATAACATAAAACTTGATAATGTTGTGAAAATTATTTTGGTATAAAACTCAAAACTGTATAAATACTTCAGTACAAAAAATATAAAAATAAGAGAGATATTCATGCTCACGGAGTCTAAACCTCATTAAATACAATGAGAACTTGTGGAATTCTTTGAGGCGCCAAAAACAATAAGTAGAAGTGCATATAGAACCACCATAAAAAGATAAAAAATAGTGTTCTTCAATAGAGTCGAACACGTGACCATTGATACGTTGGGGCAGTCTTTTCTCCATTGAGCCACACACATTACAAGTGTATATGATCTTAGTATTAATAATACTTAACACAAAATTTGAGATTGGACCCATGTTTGGTGGGGGGCCAGGGCGGACGCCTTGTCCTCCCCCCTCAAACACGGCTCTGGCTATGAAGCTAGTTAAAACACGCATAAGAACACAAGATGAGTGATTTGTGGTTGAATGACAGTTTACTAGTCTTTATTGAAAAAGAAGTTTTTAGTGAAATTGACAATGAGCCGATTATGCTGTCATTTCAAAATATGAACTCTCGTAGAGGTCAATTGCGTTTGTAATCGTTGATGTATTAATATAATTAATGAATATAAGTATTTTGTTAATTATTGTGTTTACAAAAAAAAAAAATATATTTAAGTATATAAATCCGCACTCCCTATGTGAAAATCCTGAATTCGTCACTGCTTGTAAGTATCTTCTACTTGGGTGTTTATTTTGTAGACTTGAATTTGATATATGAAATGATTGTACATGTAACTTTAGTGTTTTGCATGTTTTTATCTTAAGATCTTGAAATAAGTCTTTTATATCTGAGAAATTCTATTTATCCCTCCATTTTGGTCCCTCCCTAGCCCTCCGTCGATGTGGCAACATATCACTTGAGTGTGGAGCAATTGGAGAGAGAATTGTGAGAAAATATACTCCACTTATATGTTGCCACATCGGCGGAGGGATGGGGAGGGACCAGAATTGAAGGATAAATAGAATTTTTGTTTATATCTACTTCCTATGTTTTCCAGTATTTTGAAACATAAGTCTGAAATTAAAAATATAATTTATTTTAAAGTCTGAATTGATTAGAGAAATAAACACATGCAAATACTCTAACTATATACAAATAAAGAATGCATTATTTATTTTGATATATCAGATTCAGATTTTAGAAAAAAAAAAAAAAAAAAACAAAGAGCACCTCAGTCAACCACTCAACTGTTGCCATCCACAAGAATCTTACCCCTTTTAAAGTCATTTGTTTCTGGATCAAGACAGAGCCGCATGCACTTGCATAATTGACTTTCTGTAAACCATGCATTTTTGTTCAACTTTGTAGGCATTTCTTTAGTTCTAGTACCTCTGATTTCAAATACTTGATCTTCCTAACACAACTCTACTAATTATCTCGTTTGGGCTCAATTGGTTTTTGAAGATTGTATATGAAATTTCAGATTTGAACTCTGGGTACATGTGTTTTTATATAGTCAATATTTTTAGATACGGCTGTGCTTTTTGAATTGATTAATTCATATTCATTTCAGCCTATAATGTATAACGGTATAAGAAATCAAGAAACCGCTTAAATAGTGTATAGACCGGTCAACGTTTGATATTTGATATCTTCATAAAGTGTTAAAAACGCCGCCTCTTAAGTATCCACTAAACTTTATTCATCAATTTTAGTAGGAATATGTGAAGAAAAGAGACATCTTTTAACACTTCTTTGGGGAACTAATTAAACTTTCTTTCTTATGGATAAGAATTCAAGACTTAAATGAATAGAATAGTCATATTTTAAAATTTTGATTCAAGTTGTGATAACATCACATTTGAATAATGTGTTTACAGACCCAACCCACTATTACATGTGGTCGATGGAATCAGAGTAATATCCAACTAAACTTTTCTTTGATTTGTCATCGTCAACCCTAAGTATGAACTAAACTTTATTCATCAATTTCGGCTTTGAAAATAGATTTAAAAAAAAAAGTCAACTTGTTCACTTGAATTTCATCTAGAACAAAAATCATTGATATTTTAGTTGGCTATATAAAGGAATGAGTTTATAAATTCTACTACACCTTCAAACACCCAATAACTATAAACTCTATCCTCTGTCTCTTTATAAATTCTTCTCACCATGTCTTTCCTCAAATTACTCCCTCTATTTTACCTTCTTCTATCTTTCACTCTCTCCATTCACATTGTATTTGGCCAAAGCACAAGTAGCCCTGACCCACTTTTTCATTTCTGTTCAAACCCTGAGAATTTTACAAGTAATGGTGCCTATGACAGGAACTTGAAAAGTTTGATAGTTTACATCTCTTCTACTGTTGCTCCATCTGGCTTTGCACTTGGATTCGGCGGAGAAGCGGAAGATCGTGTTAACGGGATTGCGTTATGTCGTGGTGACGTAAAAAGCCCAAACTGTAAGACTTGCGTCCGTAAGGCAACACAAGAGATTCGTCAACGATGTCCCTTAAACAAAGGAGCTATAATTTGGTACGATAACTGTCTCTTTAAATACTCAAACGAAATTTTCTTTGGCAAGATAGCCACAACAAATAAGTTCTATATGTGGAATACTGCTATAGTAAGTGATCCAACATCGTTTAATGAAAGAACGAGAGAGTTTCTCTCTAAACTATCGAATAAAGCTGAAAAGAGTCCGATATTGTTTGCTACGGGCGAGCAGGAAATGAAAGGAGCAGAGAAACTATATGGGTTAGTTCAATGCACAAGAGATTTGTCTAGCAGTGACTGCAAGAAATGCCTGGTTGATGCAATAGATGAACTTCCAAGATGTTGTGATGGTAAAAGAGGAGGTAGGGTTGTTAGTGGAAGTTGTAATTTTAGATATGAATTGTACCCTTTTGTTAATGATGCTTAGAAGCTTAAATATTTTAATTTGAAGGGTTATTAGGTGATTTACTCTAAATGTTAGTACCTTATTATGAAAATAAATTCTTCTATGAAGATCATAGTTATTGAGATTAGACTCTTCTTTCAATTTTGGTTCAGAATTTCAGTTCCCTTGTGAATGAATTCAGCAATCTGAGCAAGGAAAAGCATAACACTACTTATAAGGCATTTGTTTTCTCTAAATCAGATATGAAATCTGACTCGAAATCTGACTAAATCTATCCCTTTTGATCAAGGGCAAAACTCAGACCATGAGAAAAAAAAAAAAACACCACCTAAAAGAACATAAGAAACAAGTCTCGAATTGAAATACTAGAACTGCCTGATTCTGATTCATTTACAAGTTAAGTTCAGTTGAGTTCATGGATTTTTCAGATTCCAACAGACATAAATTACCCACCTAATTCAGTTTTTTGAGTTGATAATAATATAGCCGATAATAATAGCAGAATCGAAATAAATTATACCCATCTGCCAATGAGAATGAAATCTTCCATCAACTTAGGCAACTGGTGGCCGAAGCACATGATCTTGGGAAGTGTCGACTGCTGCCGGTGGCATGAATTGCCACATAGCCACACCAGGGTAACCGATAAATGGCATCAGTTTGTCTCCAGTTGCCTGGGGTTGTGCAGCGAAGGTAGCTGGGATGGCGGTAGGATGAGGGAGGAAACCTGGTTGAATACTTGTAGCTCTTACTTGCTGTTCTAGCTTTTCTTTCTCTAACTTCAGCTTCTGCTTTTCATCACGAAGTTCGTTTTTCTCCACCTGCAGAATAAATAGATCTCTTGTTATCAGTAAGTCTAAACATGAATTTTATCGTTGAAGAAATTACAGAGTATAAAAGAGAACTAACCTTTAATTCTTTGATTTTATCCTGGAGGCTCTCATTTGAGTCCTTCAGCTTCTGAGCTTCACTCTTTAACTGAGTAACCATACGTACAGCATCACTTAGTATAGCAGTCTTGTCAATTTTGGGTGGTCTTTCTGGGTCGAGGATGGAAGCTAACTCCACGAACCTGGTGATCATTCAATGTGAGAGAAAGTGGGGATAAGATATGAGAGAGAGAGAGAGAGAGAGAGAGAGAGAGAGAGAGAGAGAGAGAGAGAGAGCATACCTTTCATTCAGTCTATCTCTGCGCATTTTCTCCCTGCATGCTTTAGTACCAGATGCAGTACAAGTCTCGGACCTCCCCCTGTTATAGTAATCAAAGTAAACGTTGTTCACAAAAAAAAATTCAGCCTAGAATAACAAATCTAAGGACAAACTACGTTGTCTGAGAACATATAAGTTGATCAAGCAATGCCGCTGCATTTGAGGAAGCCTAAAGGAGAATAATTACCTTTTTCGGGAGCCTGTTTCCTTGTTTAGAATTGAATCTTCGAAGCAGTTATCAATGTCAACACTGAGCAATTGAAAACAAGTGTCAGTGAAAACATGTGGGCATGTATATACATATATATAAACAATTTAAACAACAGCAACGGAGAATGAAAATTTCCTCCAGAGTAGGGGATAAGAATAGAACAGACAACATTCTTAAAAATCGCTCGACAAACAAAAAGAGGAGGTATTTGATTTCATTCATATTGTGGGGTAAAAAAGTCGAAACCCATTTATTTTTAGTTGAGGTAGGAGGTCGCTCTTGGATATCAGTCAAATATTGTTACGAGGGAACTATCTTCTGAGTAAATGTTTGCTGATACTTACGAAAGAAAATTAACCAGAACCAAGACATATTACAGGTTAGAAAACTACGGTAAATATTTAAGAAAGATACATAATAAATGCCCAAATACTAAAGAAGAGTTGTTTCAGTGATTGTGGTTAGTTCGCTTAACAATTGAGGCTGGTCTAAGTCTTTCATTGATCCCTCCAATAAACATATTAATACATTAATACTTTGGGCAGAAATCCTATGTGGTTTGCCATGATCAGACTTCTGATGATTCTCACCCACTGAAGTGCAAATCACGACAAGCCGCCCACATGAGATTTCTATCCAGAATCTTGCCTTATTTTTCTTGTTCCCTACCATTACTCATAGAATTTGATATTGCTAAAACACAGCATTTTAGAGAATATTTTCTCTACCATGTATCTCAACAAATTGAGGGACAACCAATACGAAAAAAAAACATTAAGATCTGTGAAAGAAAATCTATCGAGGGAAGAAGCAAAAAAACCCAAGTAGACGTCAAAGAAGATGATTAGCACCCAGTTGAGCTTGATAGACAATAGTTATGAGCTCCAATAATCAAGAACAAAGGAACCAAATCTTCTATTTTTTTAACAAAACCTTATAGAGCTATGAAAACGAAGAAAATGCAACTTGCAAGAACAAATGAGGCCTGAACTGTGATTATCCATTTCTAATAACCATGACAAAATAATACTTCGAATTCACCATATTTGTAAACTATGAACACATCAAGAGATCAAGCCTTACTACAGATTGGTTGAAACTAATCTCCCAATTATGTTTTTTCTCCAGAGAGAGCTTGATAGAACCTCAACTAATTAAGACAGTAAAAATATTTATCCAAGTTAAAAGGCATTAATATCCTAACCCTAGAACAGTATACAATCAAGTTTTCTATATAAACTAATGAAGTCTACCCAAGATATAATCACTGTTAGAAACATTAATAAAGATTAAAGTTTTCATTTTTCTTCCACAAATTTCAGAACCCCAAAAAAACAAAATTTGGGAAATTATGATTATTTTCACAAGGGTATTTGATAAAAGTAAATTATTCACGAACACAAGAACTATAAAGACGCCGGAGTAAAATTCTCAGGTGAATCGGAAAATAGTGAAGAACCCTTTAAAGTATTTTCGTACCTGACACTAGTAGAGACGTTCAACGGTTGCGGTGTCCAGTTAAATCCGGTGATAGGCCCCGGCAAATCTCCGACAGGGATGGAAATATCATCAATTAAGGGATAATCAAGAAGCCAATTAGGGTTTTCAGGAGAAACCATCTTCCCGATCGATCACAAAATCGTAGGGTTTCGTCGAGAGGGAAATGAAGAAGAATTAGGGAAGACGAAGAAATAAAATTGGGAATTTGATAAAAACTGCGTGGAAATTCTCATTCTAGTTAAATTGTTTCTGTTTGAGCTCGGAAGACCGGGGTCTGATGATAATGGGCTTGGGCCTTTCTAGACGAGTTTGCTTTCCCAAGTCCCGAGGTGGTGGATTATGCTGCACGTGATCATCAAACACGCGTGAGCTTGGATACAAGTCGTCAAATAAGTGGTAGAATGCTGAGTGGGTGGAGGAGAGAGTCCCGTTTTCAATAAGGTTGTGTTTGATATCACTTAGTATTACTATGCAAATAGTAGAATTTTTATAAGAATAGATATTTTCATCATTTGACATTAAAGATATTTTTATGATTTTAATTTAGGGTCTACGTGTTTTAGGCCTAAAATAAAATTCAAAAAAGAATTAAGGTCTAATGTTCCCAGAAAAAATGAATTTAGTTTTTTTTTTTTCTTCTAGAAAAAACATTGTAGATAGGGGAATTTGGCCAAAACTCCCTGAGAAATTATGATTTTGGTTAAAAAGGATTCATCAAAGTTTTTTAGGCTTCACCTCCCTGATGGCAATTATGTAATTTTCAATTTCAATAAAAAGACCAACCTAACCCTAGTCTAAGAAAATACCTTGCAAACACCTTGCACTGCCTTGCAAACACTTTGCACTGCCTTGCAAACACTTTGCACTGCCTTGCAAAGCCTTGCAAACACCTTGCAGAGCCTTGCAAACACCTTGCAGAACCTTGGAAACACCTTGCATGGTTTTTGCAAACACCTTGGATAGCCATGCAAACAAATTGCAGAGCCTTGCAAACACCTTACAGAGCCTTGCAAAAACTTTGCAGAGCCTTGCGAACACCTTGCATGACTTTTGTAAATACCTTGCACAACCTTGCGAACACCTTGCAGAGCCTTGAAAGCTTTGCAAACACCTTGCAGAGCCTTGAAAGCTTTGCAAACACCTTGCAGAGCCTTGCAAACACCTTGCAGAACCTTGCAAAGCCTTGCAAACACCTTGCAGAGCCTTGCAAACACCTTGCAATGCCATGCAAATGGTTTGCAAATTAGTTTTGAATTGATTTAACATAAAATTTGTTACAAATTATTATATTTTGTCTAATAGAATGTTGTATCGAAAAACTAGCTAAAACCCCTACAAATTCATAATAGTCATTTTATAAGCTCTAGCACCATCATTTTACTTTTCTTCGAAAAACTTCCAAAGCTTTCATGAAATTCTCAATTTGAACATAAATACCAATCATGATTGTCCAAGAAAAAATATTTCTCTCAAGCATTTCATCTAACAACTTTATAGCTATTTCAACCAACCTACGTCTTGTATAACCAACTAATGTTGCATTCCAAGCAACAACATCTCTTTCAAGCATTTTATCAAACACATTGCTTGCATCAACTATACTTTCACAACTTCCATATAAATCCAACAAATAAGTTTGAACATAAACATCAAAACTAACAAATTGTCATCCATCGTTCATAACTCAATGAAAATAAAGCAATGAAGAAGTTGGATTATACCTTGAAACACTATCAAATTCTCCTTCCATTGAAAGTATATAAAACATTCTCTCTCTAGAATTTAGAACCAAAAACTAAATCAAACCCCTTAAAAGCCTTTCAAACAACAAGCAAATAGATTAAATCACCAAAACCTAAAAACATTAACCTATCTTATAGCCAAATCGATTCAAACCCCAGAAATTTTAATTGGCGTCGACAATCCAACTCGGTTCGTTCATGAGAAAAACTCAAGTTCCTGATTTATTAGTTAGATTATTACTAGGTATTTCTAATTTAATGAAGGGTATTTTTGACTCTTAAAAAGTTGGTGTCTTTAAAAATGTCCTTCAAGCCTATTTTTATAACTTACTTGGGGCCTAGCTAGTTAAAAAGATGGATTGTCTTTTAAACAAAAAAATAAAAGAAATTGGGCCTCCTACCCAATTTCCTGTTGTAGATACATACATAATGTGTTATGTATGACACATATAAAAAAATGAAACAAAGTATGAAACCTTAACAATAAATAACACGTTATTTATAAACAAAACAAAAATCAATAAACAGAAAAACACTGTAACTTTGACATCTAGACATACGTTAACTATACTAAAGTGTTTTGTCGTAGAAATCTGCGTAATTGATACTAAATAACGTGTATAGTGGGAAATAGATAGCAAGTTTGAAATCAATCAAAAAAATTTGAGAAAAAAAAAGAAAAAGAATTTTGGGGATTGGTTTTCAAACGTGAGTTTTTTCTTATATAAAAAGTTATAATGGGTATTATGATTAAATAGAAGTGATAGAGATCTATTTTTTCTACAGAGATGGGTCAATTTGGACTAAATATCTATTATAATTATTATTTTGGCTTAAAATCTTATATTAATATTAGGGTGGACCAAATGTGTGTTTAGGAGGAGATTTTAGGACTAAGAGTCCAAAAATGATTTAATATATTATTTTGATGGGAAGTTTGTTCTTACCTTGTGCAGATTAACTTTCTTGGAGATTTGTAAACCTAAGAAATGGAGTTTTAATATATTTGGACACTTGAAATCTAATATTTATCTACTATATGTTCAAAACGATATATTTAGTCATCAATATTAGTAAGCAAACTTTTACCCATATCTTGTTACATTTTTACCCTTTTGCAGTACCAAAATGATGTGTTTACATTATGTTGTCAAAGTTACAATCTTATCTTTTTACAGTACCAACTGACATTTTGGTCGCGTATTGTCAATATGACATATATATATATATATATTTGTTGAACTTCAATATGACATATATATAATATTAAAATGACATTTTTACCTACCTATAGTATTAAAATGACATTTCTACTCTTACATTTACTAAAATGATATGGTTAGTTTTATATGATCTCAATAACAATTTTACCCTTGTCTCGTCAAAATGGTGTGTTATCTTTTTATGTTAAAATGATTTTTTTTTCCTTTTATATTGTACAATTCATTTTTGTTTGGTTGTCAAAATGACAATTTATCCTCGTATATTGTCAAAATTATACTTTTATCTTTTGTGTTAACTACTGATATTTTTATTCTTATTTAGCAAAGTGACATTTTTCACCCTTCTTTATTATAGAGTTACAATGTAATTTCGACAAAAAAAAAGTATAGCGATGTTGTTCACACAACATAAGGGTAAGAGTTTGTTAATATAAAATCATAAATGTATCTAATTTAGAAGGGTAAAATGTCATTTTGAGAACATAATGGTAAAAAGTTTTTTCATACTATAGAAGAATAAAATTTTATGTTGACAATGTGAGGGTGAAAATACCATTTTGACAATATGAAGGTAAAATATAACATTTTGACAGCATAAGGGTAAAACTGTCATTTCGGTAGAATAAGATTAATAATTAACGATATAAGAGTAATAATATCATTTTAACAATATAAAGAGTTCGTAATACCTTTTAATTTTACCCGATATTAATTCATAAACATATGATTATTATTTTCGTGGAAGTTAGTTATCAACCAAATAGAAGAATTATTTAATTCCAAAAACATAACAAATGACAACCAAATCAAAAAACTCTTATTTTCATAGAATATAATTTATGGAAGACTTTTCATGAAAACTTTTTTATTTCAATGGAATTATTTCACTTCTTTCAACCACAACCTAAAATAATAATTACAGTTGTTATATTTCTATTTTATATTGGAGTGTGGACTCTGTCTATATATTTTTCGTTAATTTAATTGTGATCTCTAAGAAGTAAGATGATTAGATATTCAAAATAACTTCTTGAAGATAATCCGCTTTCAAAATTGTCATCTAATGAACACATTTCCAAAAATGCATTTGGAATTCCAATTCATGTATTCATTTTCAACAACCATCTTCACCTGTTCATCTTTGCTGCCATCTCTTCTCTCCTTCTTTCTGTTTTTCTATTTTACTTTTGTGGAATTTACTTTTGAGAAAAAATTTGGGAGATTTTGACAATGACCCCCGTTTTTATATCGATATTAGGACTACACCCCCGTTTTTTTAAAACTTTTGATTTACGCCCCCATGTAAACGGAAACCGTCAAGTCAAAGTTAAGTTGAGCGTGTGCGAATTGCACATGCGAATATAGACAAAAATGCCCATATTTACATTTTAGTTTCCAATTCTATCCCATCTTCTTTCTTTTGGTTAATAAACTTCAATAACTCTTCCAGAGAGAGAAAACTTCCAATGAGACAGAGAGAGATGAAAGGAGGACCCAGTGGAAGGAGATTATTAGTTAGGAAATCAATTCCTCCATTAGAAAGACCTTCACTATACCATCTATTCTCATCATGTTTAATGAACTGAAGCGACCCATTGATTATTGAAACTTAATCGGCTATCAAACCGATCACGGGAGCTAATCGATATTTATTGAAGTTCAATAGAAATCTTACCTTATTTTGCAGTAGATATACCCAATTGTCTAATCCCATTTCTATTTCAAAAACCAAAACCAAAATTAATGAAAACCCTAGTAGAAGGAACACTTCACGTGATAATTAGTTTGAGCTAATAGAGAAGGAATAAGAGAAACCTAGAAGAAGAAACAATATTAGGAATCTTATTCATTTCCCAACCAAGAACCCTACAAATAACTTAATGCTCTATGTGCCCTTCTCTGCTTAGTTTTCTAAATTGAAGCAGCATGATTAACAAGAAAAATACGATTCTAAAATCTCTTCAACATTTTCTTCCCAATTACTCCACAAATTAAACAAGTTAACTCCTCATTTTTGCAATTTTTTTCATAATAACCCCTCAGTTCTTTATCTTCTTTGAAAATCTTTGAGGAAAGTTTCATTTCTTCTTTGAAATCTACAACATTAACCATGAAATCTTCATCATCAACCATGAAATATTGATCATCAACCATGAAATTTTCATCATCAACCATGAAATCCTCTTCATAATCATCCATGAAATCTTTGTCATCATCCATGAAATCTTCGTCTTCTTCAAAATCACCATCATCTTTGTTGTCACTATTAAATTTTGTTACTAAAATAGTATTAAAAATCGAATTAGAAAAGGAAAATATCAATGAGCAATAAGCATTGAACAAAATAAATGACTTATCTTTTTGCAGTGCTGAAATCAAGTGTTAATCGAACCAACCAGAAAG
>BEHA01004699.1:60080-76035 GCA_002897215.1 Eschscholzia californica subsp. californica
CTTTATCCTTATAAACACAAGTTTGTTTTTCTCTTGGAGAGATGTGGGACTAAAGTAAATTGTGTTGTGAAAGTCTCTTTAGCTCAATAGAAGTAGTTTTTAGATTTTATTCAAATCCTACTACTAACAAATTTTGCAGAGAAAAGTCTTGGGAAGCTTTCATGGCGGGATCTTGCACCCTCATAGTGTCAATTTTCTCTTGTTCTTTGGCTGAAAAGGAATTAGATAAGGCAGATGAGTTCCAGACTAATGCATCGAAGAAGAAGAAGAAGAAGAGTGGTGGGTAGTTCAAAAAAATGAGGAAAATGTTTTGATGCAACCCAATTAGATATTAGGTTTTTGTTTCAAACCGTTGGATCTCAATAGATGTAGATAACCGTTCGATTAGAAAGGGCAAAATCGTCATGGTCGCGCGTGTGTTTCACACACGCTGTAATTAACTCGGACTTGACGGTTTCAGTCCGTGTGGGGGTGTAAATCAAAAGTTTTAAAATAACGGGGGTATAGTCCTAATATCGATATAAAAGTGGGGGTCAATGTCAAAATATCCCAAAAAATTTCCAATTTTAGATATGTACCGGTTTGGGCGTCTTCAAAACCAGACAAATCTCGTATTGGGGTTCCAAAATCAGGTTGACATACTCAGACAATTTTATTATAAAAAAGAAATTAAGTTGAGATAAACACGAGGCAATGACAGTGAACATATGATAGTGAAGATGAAAATATGGTGATGAAAAAGAAAATACGGGGCAGAAGACGAAGAGATGATGTCAAAGAAGGGTTGACTCTCCCTCCCGCATGCAAGAGTAATGTGATTATTTCTCTCTCCTCCAATGTGACCAAATATAAAAATGTGACAGACGGGTAAATTTGAGATTGAAATACATGTAATAAAATGTTCTAGCAAAATGTGGTTTAGATGACTATTTTGGAGGTGGTCTTTTTACATGACCATTTATATAAGTCGGTCATCTTTAGAAGAACAAACGAAATTAACCTTTATTTTTGATTAATTATTTAAAACTATTTTTTTGGCAATATAATAAGTAAAACCCATCCAACAACTTGTGTAAGGAACATTGGCAAAAATATAGTAAATATTTATGTCTTAATGAAAAAAAATTATTTTCAATTAGAATTTCTCTTTTAATTACAAAACTTAAAGATTTGGAAGCAGATACAAAGCAAGGCCGGCTGCGCATCACTCATTCGAAGTGAGAGGGGGACTTGCTCTCTACACGATCGACAACACTGATGTTTGTTGGTCTTAATCATGAATAAGATTGTTTATTTCAATAGTTAATAAAATATAATGTAAGGATAACTTAGAATTAATTCATGTTTAACTAATAAGATTCTGTTTATATATTTTAATTACAATTTGAATCTTGTTATTGTTTATGATATAGTGGGTTTCAAGTGGACAAATGTACTGACAAAACATGTATTGCTTGTTTGAGTATATCTCGTTTTTTGATATTAAGACCAGATAAAAAATAAATGCATATGATGCGGTAATAAACATCCAACTTTTTTGAGTACAACATAAACCCAAGGAAATGTGTGATAAATGATGGAAAATATTTTCACAATTTTAGTTT
This sequence comes from Eschscholzia californica subsp. californica, assembly GCA_002897215.1. Classification (NCBI taxonomy): domain Eukaryota; kingdom Viridiplantae; phylum Streptophyta; class Magnoliopsida; order Ranunculales; family Papaveraceae; genus Eschscholzia; species Eschscholzia californica. The sequence goes on from BEHA01004699.1 coordinate 61,685, forward strand.
ATTATTAAAATATCACAGAATTGAATTTTTTTTTTTTTTTTTTTTTTTTTTCAGAATTGAATTTTGAACTATATTTTTTACCAAATACTTTTTTTTTTCCGAAGAATACATTATTTGATGGTATAAATTACTGCCCTTTGGTTTCACACCTATGATGATATAAAATGATATAGTCTTATTTTCTTACTCTTATCTTTTCTTTTTTTTGTTGAAACAACTTACTCTTATCTTGTGAGAGCAAACTGTCTAGAGTGGTGAAATCTTATTTTGAAGCATGGCTAATCTTTTGTTCAAATTATATATTTATAAGTCAATGCGACAAGATATGATCCAAAGAATATCCATTAACTGGTATGAATTATGACATGACTAATTTCTATGGAAGTATTTCTTTATAGGTAGAAAAAGATAAGAATTTCTTCTTCTCCTTTACATCATTGAAGACGTACTAACGAATACAACATTTCAATTCTTAATGAATTTTTAGTTGTCTATTTAAGTTTGTTATCTTAAGTGGTGATTAAAATTAATATATTGTAATGACAATTTGCTTTTTATTATAACAACTACAGATTTGGATACGGCTAGAAGCAAGTTAATATTTAGTCTCTTGGATGATTTAATTTTTATTTCTTTTTTAGCCCCTTACTTTGTGACCAGTTTCCTTTATAACTTCTTGTTTTTCATAAATTCAAATTTAGTTTTCTTTTGTTAACACCGTCAGTTAACTTTAAAGGTTAACTTTTTTGTTTCCATAATTTCTCTTGTTATGAAATTGAGTTTGTAAATTCAAAATTAGAGAGAAATATTAAAAAAATAAGTTTAAAGGTCGCCGGAAATTTTGGCCGACCAACGACCTTCGTCGAAGAAGATGACGAGGTGGCGAGATACACGACGTGGAGGAGAGAGGTGATGAAATGGAGGAGTGATGATGTGTCTTTAATCTTTGATAAAAAAAAATCATTTTACCCCCTAGTTTGTTCTAAATAAATTTAATTTTTACATCAACCCATACTAAGAGAGGGTCATTTTGAATTTACAAACAATTTTATAACAAGGACAATTATGAAAACAAAAAAGTTAACTGACGGTGTTAACAAAAAGAGGCCAAATTTGATTTTATGAAAAACAGGAGGTCATAAAAGAAGTTGGTCAAAAATATAGGGGGCCAAAAAGAAAATAACTCATGAAGTTATAATCATTTATTTTTAGTCGATTGTTTCACTCTAATTTCACAACAGAAAGCGTGCACCTTTCAACAAAAAAGAAAAAAAGGGAAAACGAGTACTCGTTCCACTTTATTTCCATGTTGTTTGTTATGAGTATATATTTTTTATCTTTTTTTGCTTGAGTAAGTTACGAGTATATTTAAAAATAAGGATAGCATAGTTTGTTCTAAATAAATTGATTTTTTTTTTTAAATCAACCCACATTTAAAAGAGGCCCAATTTTGAATTTACAAACAATTTCATAACATAGACAATTATGAAAACAAAAAAAATTAATCATTAAAGTTAACTGACGGTGTTAACATAAAAGAGTAAAATTTAAATTTACGAAAAATAAAAAGTTATAAAAGAAGTTGGTCACAAAGTAGGGGGTCAAAAAAAATAATTCAAAAAGTTATAATTATTTCTTTTTAGTTGAATTGATTCACTCTAATTTCACAAGGGAAAACAGGTAACTTTCAGTAAAAAAGAAAAAACCGAAAACGAGTACATTTTCCGCTTTATTTCTATGTTTTCTTATGATTATATTTAAAAATAAGGATACCACAGTTTTTTTTTTTTTTGAGAGAAGGATACCATAGTTAGGTGTGTGTTTAAATGAGTGAAGCAGACAAAAAATAAATTTAAATATCTATTTGGTGGCAGTCTAGCTCAATGTTGTATGTCGGAATCAAGGCAGCCCAAGAACAGAGAAACAGACTTAAATGTCTATTTGGTAGAATAACTACTCTTAATCCGAAGGGCATCTTCAGTGGTCAGCTAAAATGTCAAAATTTTGGCTATTCATAGCTTCTCCATCTTCAATGGCATGCTATATTGCACTTTTGGCAATGGTGAAATTGACCAGTCACTGTTCACTTTGCAAAAAGAGTGACATTAATTCTTGTATTGTTGTGGGTTGGAGGTCGAAAAGATGGGGAAATTAAAGTCTAAGACCCCCTCGTAACGATCAATAGGTATTTAGTTTCGGGTTATTTCCCTAATGGCCCCCAACTTTGTGACCAGCTTCCCACCTGGCCCCCTACTTTACGAGAAATACCCATATGGTCCCCTTCCGTTATAACACCGTCACTCTCTCTCCTTCATCACGAACAGACCCAGATCTGGCTCTGTTCAAACCTTTGCTGGAGTTTAGAGAGAGAGAGATTTTTTTTTAAAAAAAATTTTCAGAGAGAGAGAGAAAAAAAAAGTTTGAAGGTCGCCGGCCGGCGACCTCTGCCGGAGAAGTTGATGAGGTGGCGTAACAGATGATGTGGCGTGACTTGGCAGAGAGAGAAAACATGATGAAGGAGAGAGAGTGACGGTGTTATAACAGAAGGGGGCCATATGGGTATTTCTCGTAAAGTAGGGGGCCAGGCGGGAAGCTGGTCACAAAGTTGGGGGCCATTAGGGAAATAACCCTTTAGCTTTTTATGTAAATTGCCCAAAATAGCTATTTCAAATTTTCTTTGTCCTTGATACATACGTGATCCTATTTCTCGCTCAAAGGTCTTGTCAACACTTTCCATCTTCAGTATAGAATTTATTACATTTTCATGAGAAATAAATTATCTTTCAATTCTCACTCTACTGAATATTGTGTTGAAATATCTTTCTATATGTTAAGATATCTCATATAATAGATATTAGAAAATATCAAATATTAGAAACTAGTAAGAAATTAGGATATAAACTATTAAGAAACTAATAAAATATTAGAAACTAGTAAAATTAGAAACTAGTAGTATTGTAACTTTATAAATAGAGTCTTATATTCCTTTTGTAATCCATCAAGGAATAAAACAAGTTCTTTGGTCAATTTCAACTTGGTATCGGAGCTAGGCTCACACGTGATAGGCTTAAAAGCCACACGTGCTCCACGTCTCCCATAAAGAAAAGAACACACGTGTTAGGCTCAAAGAACACCACACGTGAGGGTGCGTGTGAGAATAGTCTCACATGGGAGAATGGGTAACTAGCAACCAAGAATATAAAGTATGGGTCCTCTCCACTAATATCTAATTTTTGTCGATTGAAGGAGAAAGAACCTTCATCTTATTTTTCTATCTTTGCTCCAAAGAAGGAAAAAAAACCTTCATCAGTTTTTTTATTTTAAAGAGCAAGAATTTATTTTTTACATTAAAAAGAAGGCAAAAAGACAAACAATAGCATCAATTGTTATTGTGTGATCTATATTGTCTCACAATTTACAAGACTTTGGGTTGGTAGAACACATCTTCTCACAAATTCAGTTTCTTAAATTTTCTGATATAAACTTTTCCTTATAATTAATCTAGTAGAAAATATGGATCAGACAATTGGTACAATTTTTCAGTCAGGAGGATCATTTAATTCAGTGATTATATCGAATGAAAAAAATTATGATATATGGTCTCAAATCATGGAGATGCATATTGCTGAAAAAGAAAAACCTAATGACTTAATCCCGGACTTTCCAGAAAGATCCCACTCGGTTACACATCTTGAAGTGTTTAAGCCCGGTTGAACTCCACGTTTCTAAAGGAGGAAACTTCTCCTTTAGAGTCTATCACTCCGGCAAGATATCAACGAAGTATCCTTGAACTTAGGAACTTTCACTTATCAGAGATACGGGATAAACTCGAAGAGAAACCCTAGATTCGCAAAAGAGGTAACTTCTATTACGGTTTGACGGCCACCGCCACTAAGAACAGTCGGCCTATCTTTTCCTATAAAAGGCCCCCCACATCGTCCTTCAAAAGGAACGAGCTCCAGAGGAAAAAACAAACTCTTTCTCTAAGACACGATCTCTGGAGAACAAACACACCCTTTCTCCCAAAAATAAGATCTCTTCATACCAGAAGGATCGCCCCCCAAAAAACAGAGTTCTCATAACTCGCCCCCAAAAGGATCAATCAATATTCATTCTTTTACTACGAAGAGCACCCTGACTATCTTGAGCGTCGGAGCGGTTTTCGAACCCTTTGCAGGTTTTCCCCTCTCGGGAACAGACGAACAGGAGTAAGGAATCAGAAGTTAGAGCAGAAGCAGAACAGAGGAGCGGAGCAGAGCAGAGAAGCAGAGCTGAACAGAGGAATCTCACCTCTCCAAACAGAATATTCCATCATAACGGAGGTTGTCATGCATCAACTCCCTTTTTCATGTTGATTTAACCGGGAGCCAATTCTCGACATCAGCAAAAGTATAAGTACTTTTGTTTGTAATAGAAATTATTTTACTGTAAAAAAGTAAAAAATCATCATAAGTATGTTTTACAAAATTGTTACTTATAAGTCAAAAAGTTAGTTTCGTAATGTAATTTTCTTTTGGGTTATTTCCCTAATGGCCCCCTACTTTGTGACCAGCTTCCTGCCTGGCCCCCTACTTTACAAGAAATACCATATGACCCCCTTCCGTTATAACACCGTTACTCTCTCTCTTCCATTTCTTTTCTCTCTCCTCCAGCATGTTTTCTCTCTCTGCCACCTCGTTAAACCAGCCACATCATCGTCTTCACCGGTAGGGTTGCCGGCCGGCCAAATTTCCGGCCGGCGACCTTCAAACTTTTTTTTTCTCTCTCTTCTCTCTCTCTCTAAAAAAAAAAAAAAAATTCTCTCACCTCTCTCTCTCTAAACTCCGGCGAAGGGAAACCTTCGCCGGAGCTAGGTCTGTTCATCACGAACAGACCAGATCAGGGTCTGTCCGTGATGAACAGACCCAGATCTGGGTCTGTCCGTGATGAACAGACCCAGATCGTGGTCTGTACGTGATGAACAGAGGACTGCTCATCACGAACAGACCACACCAGATCTGGGTCTGTTCATCACGAACAGACCCTGATCTGGTCTGTTCGTGATGAACAGACCTAGCTCCGGCGAAGGTTTCCCTTCGCCGGAGTTTAGAGAGAGAGAGGTGAGAGAATTTTAAAAAAAAAAAAATTTTAGAGAGAGAGAGAGAAAAAAAAAATTTGAAGGTCGCCGGCCGAAAATTTGGCCGGCCGGCGACCCTGCTGGTGAAGACGATGATGTGGCTGGTTTAACGAGGTGGCAGAGAGAGAAAACATGCTGGAGGAGAGAGAAAACATGCTGGAAGAGAGAGAGTAACGGTGTTATAACGGAAGGGGGCCATATGGGTATTTCTTGTAAAGTAGGGGGCCAGGCGGGAAACTAGTCACAAAATAGGGGGCCATTAGGGAAATAACCCTTTTCTTTTTTAGTTAATTCCTATTTGGCCCCCTACTTTGTGACCAGCTTCCTTTATGGCCCCCTTTTTTTCGTCAATTCAAATATGACCCCCTTTTGTTAACACCGTCAGTTAACTTTAGTGGTTAACTCTTTTGATTCCATTATTGCCCTTGTTATAAAAGAGATTTGAAAATTCAAATTTGGCCCCCTTTTGATATGGGCCAATTCCAAAAAAAAAATCAATTATTTTGGACAAAGTTAAGGGGCCAAAATGAAATTCAAAATAAAAAACACTTTAGATACCATATCTTTCCCTCTCTCTCATCCACCTCATCAAAACCAGACACCTCATCATCTTCTCCGTTGAAGGTCGCCGGCCGGCCAAATTTTCCGGCGACCTTCAAAGTTAAAAAAAAAAAAAAAAATTGAACTTTCTCTCTCTTGTTCTTCCATCTCTCTCTCCTTCATATTTCTCTCTCTCCTTCATATTTCTCTCTCTCTTCTTCTTTCCCTCTCTCTCTCTTTCTTTCTCTCTCTCTCTCTTTCTTTCTCTCTCTCTCTTTCCCTCCATTCTCCCTTTTTCTCTCTCTAGACCTCCGGCGAAGTAGTCTTCGCCGGAGTACTTCGCCGGAGGTCTGGTTCACCAGACCAAAGAAGGTCTGGTTTGTCGCCAGATCTGGCGATTCTAAGGTCACCAGATCTGGCGACCTAACAGACCTTCGAAGGTCTGTTAGGTCGCCGGATCTGGCGAGCGAACCAGACCTTCAATGGTCTGGTTCGCTGGTTCACCAGACCTCCGGCGAAGACTACTTCGCCGGAGGTCTAGAGAAAGAAAAAAGGGAGAATGGAGGGAAAGAGAGAGAGAGAGAGAGAGAGAGAGGGAAAGAAGAAGAGAGAGAGAAGGATGAAGGAGAGAGAGAGAGAGAGATGGAAGAACAAGAGAGAGAAAGTTCAATTTTTTTTTTTTAAGTTTGAAGGTCGCTGTAAAATTTGGCCGGCCGGCGACCTTCAACGGAGAAGATGATGAGGTGTCTGATTTTGATGAGGTGGATGAGAGAGAGGGAAAGATATGGTATAAAGTGTTTTTTATTTTGAATTTCATTTTGGCCCCTTAATTTTGTCCAAAATAATTGATTTTTTTTTTTGAATTGGCCTATTACAAAAGGGAGGGGGCCAAATTTGAATTTTTAAATCTCTTTTATAACAAGGGCAATAATGGAAACAAAAGAGTTAACCACTAAAGTTAACTGACGGTGTTAACTAAAGGGGGCCATATTTGAATTTACGAAAAAAAGGGCCATAAAGGAAGCTGGTCACAAAGTAGGGGGCCAAATAGGAATTAACTCTTTCTTTTTTCTTTTATTTTTCTCAAAAAGATACTTGACTTCAATCAAATTTATTTATAATTTTCATAATTACCCTTTTGGAAGAATTGGAGGTGATATTGGTGGTAGGGTTGGTGGTGGAACTTTTGAGGTATGGTGATGGTGGTGGTGGTGGTGGTGGAGCTTTTGAGGTATGGTGGTGGCGGCGGTGGTTGTGATGTGATTGAGGTGTGATGGTGGTGTTAGAGGGTACGGTGGTAGGGATATGGTGGTGGTCGGATTACAGTGGTAGGGATATGGTGGTGGAGCAGAAATGAACGAAGAAAAAAATTTGGTAAAGTAAAATTTGTATATATGTTGAAGAAGTTATTAACTTTAAAGTCAAAAGCTACAAATATTAACTTTAAAATAAAGTTAAATTTTACCTTAAGGGTCCGTTTGATACATTAGAAAATGGGTTGGGAAAATCGATTTTCGTAAGAAAATCGATTTTCCACCGTTTGGTAGGGCCAAAAACATGAGAAAATTGATTTCCGTTGGAAAAAAAGGTTGGAAAATAGGCTAATAAAATTTCCCACAAAAAATGTGAGAAAACGGATTTCTCACCCTCAAAATAAACACGCTCTCTCTCCTCCCGTGATTTTCTCTCTCTACTCCATTTCCTATCTCTCTCGAGCACTTAGATTCTCTCAATCTCTGTTCTCTCCCTCCCTCTTAATCTCATTCAATTGACGATTCAAGTAATACTGATCTCGCATTCTAGATTTATAAAATTGATTTCACTGTCAAATTGTTCCTTGAACCTCGATCACTTCACTCTGATTTGCAGAAAATTAACGATTTCACTATGTTGATGGTGAAACGTAAGGTAATCAGAAGTGTTAGGGGGTAAGGAAGAAGACTCGCTCTGATCTCGCATTCTTGATTTATAAAATAGGATTCTTTGTTGCTGAATAAGAGAAGGGAATTGAGCAAGAGAAGAAATAGGTCAAATGTGGTCGCGGCTACTTCTAGGGTTTTAGGACAATCTGATATTAATAACAGATTAATGGCAGAAAGAGGAAAGAAGAAGAGGGGAAATCTGAACAATATGAAATGCATTAGTTGGGAGGAACCTTGCGATCCTCCAAAAGTGAGCGAAGATGCAGGAAGGATGATGAATCGTCCTTGAATTTTACCAATTTGGAGGTTTGATTCATGGTGATGAATCGAATCATTTGATGCCTCAACCCTAACTACTAAATCGTCCATGATGAATCGTCCTTGAATCGATTGATCCAATCCTTAAATCTATTTGTCAACCCTAACTACTAAATCGAATCATTTGATGCCTCAAACCAGATCTTATGGAAAGCAAAAATTTTATTGGAACTATGAAAACCCTTGCTGCAAAATGGGACGAAAGGTTGATGAAGAGAAATGTGGGAAGTTCCAAAAGCACCTAACCTTAGTACCTTACTTTAATAGGCACCCCTTTTATGTATATAAATGAAGGCGCCAACCATAATATTATTATCTGCTTTTAGACGTCCTCCCTTTATTTTCTCAGTGTGTGTCAAACACCATAAAATGGAACTTTTTGTTTTCTTTCCCATCAGAAAAAAATGGTTTTCTTTCCCATCAGAAAGAAAACGGTTTTCACATGTATCAAACGGACTCTAAATGAAGTCAGATATTTTAACGTTACCAACTAACTTTTGGGTTATTTCCCTAATGGCCCCCAACTTTGTGACCAGCTTCCTGCCTAGCCCCCTACTTTACGAGAAATACCCATATGGCCTCCTTCCGTTATAACACCGTCACTCTCTCTCCTCCATCATGTTTTCTCTCTCTGCCAAGTCATGCCACATCATTTGTTACGCCACCTCATCACCTGCTCCGGCGAGAGTCGTCGGTCGGCCAATTTCCGGCCGGCGACTTCAAACATTAAAAAAAAAATTCTCTCTTCCCCTCTCTCTCTCTCCCTAAAAAAAATTTTTTTAGAGAGAGAGAGGAAGAGAGAAATTTTTTTTATTTTTTTATGTTTGAAGTCGCCGGCCGGCGACTCTCGCCGGAGAAGGTGATGATGTGGCATGACTTGGCAGAGAGAGAAAACATGATGGAGGAGAGAGAGTGACGGTGTTATAACGGAAGGGAGCCATATAGGTATTTCTCGTAAAGTAGGGGGCTAGGCAGGAAGTTGGTCACAAAGTTGGGAGCCATTAGGGAAATAACCCCTAACTTTTTTATCTACTTAAATAAGTAAAAAATGAATTTATTTTAGTGTTGCCAAACGACACGAGAAGAATACATCAATTTATAAGTTTATTGACGGAATCATGTTTTGGCACTAAAGTTGGAAAGCTGGACAAACTAATATAGTGGACAATATTTCTAGTTGGTCCAAATTGGAGATCAAATGAGAATCAACCCTTAATTTTTTGGTATTAACACTCTTGTGACACTCCACTGCACTTCCCAACTATAATAACTACTCCACTGACATTATATTAAATGAAATTATATTAAATCATGTACTTCTTTCCAAATAAATTTTTAGAGATGGGCAGACATTTTATTAAAAAAAGTTATTTGGATACAGAGGCATACATTGAATGCATAAATATTTATAGTAAAATATAGTACAACCACAATTATGACAACAAACACAAATAAAAGAAATTCAAAAATCATTTTACCAAAAAAAATTTCTTGGCATTAACCTTCTCAAATCAAACCGATAATTGAATTAAAACTATAATACTGGTATCAAAATATTATTAGCAATATGATTTTCTTTTAATAAGACATTTTAGTACTTTTCATGTAAAAAGTATTACTGTATTTCTTTCCCGATAAATTTTGAAAAGCCAAATGATCCTATTTGTTTCAAAAATTACACTCTTCCCTAAACATGCTCAGACCACTATTCTACGACGTTATATCACACCAAATTTCAAAGAAATTAAAAAATATACATTTAATATTTCAATGTTGTTAATACCACGTAATAAATATTAATCTGATTCTCCCAAAATTCATCGCATGATTTTTGTTGTCGGGACATTCTATCAGAGTAAAGAATCCAATGTGTATATAAAGGTGCTAAAATACATAAATCATGAAACCAACTTTATCCTCCACCTTAAATAATTTCTACACTCATCTCCACTCATTAAATCAATCAAAAATCACAACTAAAAAGAGAAAAAAGTTACAGTCCATGACAAAAAAAAAACACAGAAGGAAACTAGAAAGGTAGTGGAACCCCACTATTTGTTTTTAAGCTGCAGAGTTGGGACCTTGAGCCACTGCTACCGGACTCGGTGGGTTTTGAATCGGCCCTGGTGTTAGTATCACTTGATTTGGTGGGCTCTCCACTGGGGCTTGTATTATTGGCACTGGAGTTGCTGGGCTTGGTTGAGTCGGTGTAGTGGGCTCCGGCTCACTCGGTGGACTTGGTGGACTCGGTGGATTGTTATCACTAGGCGGACTTGGCGGATTGGGATCACTAGGTGGACTCGGCGGATTGGGATCACTAGGTGGACTCGGCGGATTGAGACCACTAGGTGGGCTTGGTGTGATGGGTTCACTTGGGGGAGTCGGGTCGCTCGGTGGACTCGGTACACTAGGGGTACTTGGTTGAATAGGGGTTGTCGATTCGCTGGGAGGTATAGGTGGGCTCTGTTGGGTAGGCGGAGTCCGAATTGGGCTTTGTTGGATTCCTCCGGAACTGGGTGAACTAGAAATAGGTGGGGACGCCGTTAACGCCGGAATCGGGTCGGCGAAAGCAGGCCTACCACCACAAGCCTCGCCGTTGCCACCGCAGTTTATTGTCTTCTGGTGGTCGTGTCGTCGGAGAATTCCAAATGTTAAAATCAAAGAAGTAACCACTGCAAGTGTGACAATGAAGATAAAGATCTTTGTAGCTTTCCCCACATAACACATTTTCATCTTTCCCTATAATTCTCTTCTACTTCCTCTCTCTCTCCAGGATCTTGTAGGAACCCAGCTGAGAAATCCAAATCAAGAATGCCAGAATGGGTGGGTAAATTGTTGGTTGCTTTTTTTTTGGTATTTTGGGTAATATCAAATAAGTGGGTTATTAATGTGTGAACAGAGTTGGTTGGACTTTGATTATTCTTCTTCTGTTTTTGATAGTCTGATGAGATCTTCCAAAGAAGAAGAAGAAAGAGAAGAAGTGGTGTGAGTAATGGGGGAATATAATTTTGGTAAGATGGGGGTTTTTGTTTTCTTTTTGTTAGTTTTTGAGGTAAAAACTAGTTCACGTGGAGGCAACTGAATAGTGAGTACTTTTGATTTGTATACCTCTGGTGGTATATAGTTGCAGGGTAATGGCAGAAACCTATCCTTATTCTTCCTCCAAATTACACCACTGCCATTGATGTCATATTGCATATATTCTGTTGCCCTAAACTGTATTACCTATTGTGATACATGGGTCAAAATCAAAAATTCCAAATGTAGAGACTTAAATTTTATCAATCTTTTCACATGTGTATGCGATGTTCTTTTAACTGTCGGACTTCCGATTTAGTTTTTTTCTGACAAGTCTTAAAATATGTTTCAACAAAAAAAAGCTCTTAAAATATGATATAGTTGAAGCCCAAAGGTTACGATTTGGCCCGTGTAGGTTTGTATAACCAAACATCATAAGAGGTGCCTTTGACCTATAGAATCAAAAGGATTTCAAGCAAAATAAGAGGTGCCTACAAAATTTTCTATCTATAATGGAGACTACAAATTTTTGTCACTACCCCTTCTTGGGGAAAGAGTTGAGCTGGATCATCAGATCAGACTAGCCCCCATGGTAGTCCCATGTTTCACGGTCACCTATCAACAATGTAATTGAACCAAACATTCCGTTTATTTACGATAAAAGCCATTTGATACTTCAAGTGCAAACATCTCTAATTTAGGACATCCCTTTATTTACGGAATGGGAGATGCTAGAGTTACTTATAAGATTACTTAGAGGATGACAGGTGAGGTACTCACGAAAAGACAAAGTTTTTTTAAAATTTGATTACGGTGGTCAGTGGAGATGCTAGAGTTACTTAGAGGATTATTTAGAGGATGACATAATGTCGTGAAATACACTAAGTCTAAAATACGAACCCTAATAATACAATAAGGCATTTGATGAGTCTCGGTGGAAGCAGTTTATCACCAAAATTTATTCCATATAATTCAGGTACTAAATAAGTAGATGTTGTCGGACTTTATGCTCTTTGTTGTTGGGCTTTAAGCCTCTTTAATTATTGGTTTAACTTAGGTGGTTATCGTGTTTATCACATCTTAATGATGTATCAATGTCTTGTAACAACTAACGTAGATAGTAGTTGATCTCAAAAAGTAAAAAAAAAGTGCAACCATGATTCAAAAATTAATATCGTTACAAAAATAATTTAACCTTAAAATTTTCTCTGGGGTACGGGGACAAGAAGCCCAAAATAAAACATAAAATAGGTTTCAGGTCAAAACTTAGTATAAAAAGTCTACTCGTATTTGTTTTAATATTTGTTTTTACCTCATACAAATACACAAATACATCATTAATGTTTTCATTGTGTAAGAGAATGTGTAGGTATGTGTCCGAATAAATTTGCTTTGTACGCAAGACAAAATTAAATTGCGTGAAGTTCAACAGTAAAATGTATAGAGTTATTTACGTTTTGTTTCGTGCAATAAGGTAATGTTGTCATGCAAACATGATTTTCTTTTGTGAGTCCCAAAAAATGATATATACAAAAATGGTTTGTTTGATAGTACATTTTAAAATTTGTACTATTCATTTTGGACTTTTGACTTATTTTATGTTAATAATGGACTTACTGAATTATGAGGGGTTCATATTTTAGACCTTCCACCAATAATTGTACTTTCTTTTTTGTTGCAAATATAATCTTAACCATTTTTTTTGCATAGTAATTCGAAATTTTCATCTTGTAAAAGTATTGTAAACTTGTAAAAATATTATTCTATATTAGTTTATGATATAAGATTGGACATTTGGACTGGTCATTTGAGATTTTTCAAAGTGGTCAAGTCAAAATAAAAAGAATTGATGAAGTCCATCATCACATCTTGCGATTGGTATCACATTAGGTAAGGCTCAATCTAGTTAGAACTAGAAATTTTAACCCAAATTTTGCTAACGATAAATCGCTGTCGTACACGTGTATTTTTGGATCGCCCATAGCATAGTTCTCTGTTTATTTCCATCTAGAAAGTCATTCAATATTACATTTGACCAGTAGAAATAGAATGAAATTACTAAAAATAACAGTTTCATATATAATTTTGAAGTACCATAAAATCATATCTAACTTATTTAGAAATAGGGTTAATTCCGTTTTGGCCCCCGATTTGTGACCAACTGGCCGTTTTGACCCCGAATTGTGTCCGGCAGTTCGTTTTGGCCCCAAAAAATTCCTAAATGGCCCCAAATTTTTTCAACCTCCCAATTTTACCCCATGGCATTTCTGTAATTATCTTTTTTTTCTTTTTCTTTGTCCACCTCATCTAACAATCACCACATCACTCTGTCCACCTCACCCTTCTTCTCCGGCGAAAGGTTGCCGGCCGGAATAAAAAATTCTGGCCGGCCACCTTTACCATAAAAAAAAATATATTTTTTTTTCTTCATCTTCTTCATTTCTCTCTCTTCTTCATCTCCTTCTTTCTCTCTCTTCTTCATCTCCTTCTTTCTCTCTCTTTTTCTTCTTTATCTCTCTTCTTCTTCTTTATCTCTCTTCTTCTTCTTTCTCTCATCTTCCTCTTTCTCTCTAACCCCTCTCTCTTCTCTATCTATAACTCCGGCGAAGGGGCGGAGCCCCTTCGCCGGAGAACCAGACTCGGTCTGGTTGGAAACCAGACCGAGATCTGGTTGGAAACCAGACCGAGATCTGGTTGGAAACCAGACCGAGATCTGGTTGGAAACCAGACCGAGATCTGGTTGGAAACCAGACCGAGATCCGAGATCTGGTTGGAAACCAGACCGAGATCTGGTTGGAAACCAGACCGAGATCTGGTTGGAAACCAGACCGAGATCTGGTTGGAAACCAGACCGAGATCTGGTTGGAAACCAGACCGAGAAATGAAGAAGAGAGAAAGAGGAAGAAGAGAGAAAGAGGAAGAAGAGAGAAAGAAGAAGAAGGGAGATAAAGAAGAAGAAGAGAGAGAAAGAAGGAGATGAAGAAGAGAGAGAAATGAAGAAGATGAAGAAAAAAAAAAATTCTTTTTTTTTGGTAAAGGTGGCCGGCCGGAATTTTTTATTCCGGCCGCCAACCTTTCGCCGGAGAAGAAGGGTGAGGTGGACAGAGTGATGTGGTGATTGTTAGATGAGGTGGACAAAGAAAAAGAAAAAAAAGATAATTACAGAAATGTCATGGGGTAAAATTGGGAGGTTGAAAAAATTTGGGGCCATTTAGGAATTTTTTGGGGCCAAAACGAACTGCCGGACACAATTCGGGGCCAAAACGGCCAGTTGGTCACAAATCAGGGGCCAAAACGGAATTAACCCTTAGAAATAAGATGGGGTAGAGACTGATTTTTGAAGTGGCACACTAGGGTGTCTACTCTCTAGTTTTGTCTAATGTTAGTTAGGGACGTATTATAGAGGTGGAATTGGGATAACATTGAAAAAAAAAAAA
>BEHA01004699.1:82909-113193 GCA_002897215.1 Eschscholzia californica subsp. californica
ACGGAATCTCAACTCAAACTAAAGATAAACATCAGGTTCCTACCAACTTGACCAAGCCTATAACAAAATATTAATAGTATCTTAACAAGAACCTCAAAAAACTCCCAAAATAGACAAATTTTTTCTATACTGTAGAAATCACCAGTATGAAATACCCAATTTCAGATTTATTCCAAACTTTACCACACACATTAACTAATGCACAACCTAAAATCTAATCCCTTGAATGAACAAGCACAACTAAAATTCACACAATTAGTCAATTAGGGATTAATATTTTAATAATGAATCAACTTTCTTTTTCCTTTGTGGGAAAGTAACAAGTAGTAAAAGAAAAAGGGGAATGAATGAATACCTTTGTCTTTGGAGATATAATGGTAAGCAAAAACGGTGACAGTAAGAACAAGAGAAAGAATGAGAACGATTGAACCGATTGAGATCTTAGAAGAACGATTTGATCTTCTAGTTCGAATACCTTGTTTATGTGATTGAAATTTAATACCTAGTGAGACATGATCTGTTGTTGGTGTTGCTAATGATGAACTTGTTTGTCTATACTGAGCCATTTCCACATTGTCTTCTTCTTCCTTATCTCAGTCAGAATTAATCAACTTCAATCAATCAATTTGTTGATCCATAAAAGTTTAAGATTCTTCTTATTAGGAAGAACTTTAGGGTTATTGATTCTTCCTCTAAATGAAATTCGTCAATTAAATCGCCATTGGAGAATGAAACCAGATCGAATTCCTCTCTCTCTCTCTCTCTCTCTAGAATCTCTAAAATCTCACCACGCTTTCTCTCTCTCTCTCTCTAAAGGAAGAGTAGAAGACAAGAGAAAATGTTTTGATTGCCAACAGACCAGATTCCGCCTGAATTTTTAGAGAGAGAGAGATGAGTGAATTTTTTTTTTTTTGAAGTTTGAAGGTCGTCGGCCGGAAAATTTTCCGACCGGCAACCTTCATCAGAGAAGAGAGTGCTGACTTGGAGAGAGAGAGAGGTGAGTTGGAGAGAGAGGTGACGTGGAGAGAGATGAGTGGAGGAGAAGGAAGTGAGGTGGAATTTAGGTTTTTGTTTTTAATTTTATTTTGAAAATATATTAATGAGAAGGGTAGTTATGACATTTTCATGAAAATAGGGGGCCACATTTGAATTTACAGAAATTTGGAGGCCATAAGGAAGCTGATCAAAAAGTACATATAGGAATTAACTCTTTGTTTAAACCACTCTGCAGTAGGGGTGGGAATCGGGCGGGCTCGGTCGGGCTCGGACAATTTTTTCACGGGTTCGGGCGGATCGGGCTCAGAACTTCTCTGTCCGTTCGAATCTTGCGGGCACTTCGGGCCGGACTAATTTGGTAAAGATAGTGTTCGCGGCCCGATTCTGCCCGCGAGCCCGCTCGGGCTTTGGCGGACGCGGGCGGTCGGGTTGCGGGCCATAAGAATAAAAAATTAATAAAAGGACTATAATAATATGGAATCATAACTCAAAAAAAATTGGAATCATCTCTAAGCTATTCGTCCATTAATATCACTACCAAGTTGACTGGAATTATTTACATTAGAACAACTTTTTACCTTAGAATCCTAAATCCATTCACAAATTTGAACATATAGCTACTGTTTTACAATGTGGAAAATTAGCAAAGCAAAAGATAATCAATTCATCTAAATGAAACCCTAGAATGCACATTTATTTCTATTAGAACAGATTCTAAAAAATGACACAACAAGATTATATCATTGAACTTTTCTGCAACAGAGTAGACTGTTTTACATCTCAGATTTACAAAAACAATACATCAAAGGGAAAGTTCTAGATCTGCTTTTACATCTCAGATTTAATAAGAAATACATCAAAGATAAAGTTTTGGGTTAATTCCGTTTTGGCCCCCGATTTGTGACCAACTGGCCGTTTTAGCCCCCATAAGTGTCTGGCAGTTCGTTTTAGCCCCAAAAATTTCCTAATTGGCCTCAAATTTTTTCCAACCTCCCAATTCTACCCCATGGCATTTCTGTAATTTATTTTTTTTCTTTTTCTTTGTCCACCTCATATAACAATTATTACATCACCTCTGTCCACCTCACCTCTGTCCACCTCACCCTTCTTCTCCGGCGAAAGGTTGCCGACCAGAATTTTTATTCCGGCCGGCCACCTTTAAAAAAAAAAAATCTCTTTCTTTCTCTTTCTTACTCTTCTTCTTCTTCTCTCTCTCTTACTCTTCTTCTTCTTCTTTTTTCTCTCTCTTTTCTTCTTCTTCTTCTTCTTCTTTCTCTCTCTCTTCCTCTTCTTTACTCTCTCCCTCTCTCTTTACAAGTCCGGCCTCCCCTTCGCCGGACGTCTGGATCTGGAACTCCAGATCCAGACGAATCTGGAAAGGGAACTCCAGATTCGTCTGGATCTGGAGTTCCAGACCGTGAAGGTCTGGAAACCAGACGTCCGGCGAAGGGGGTCCTCCCCT
This sequence comes from Eschscholzia californica subsp. californica, assembly GCA_002897215.1. Taxonomy (NCBI): domain Eukaryota; kingdom Viridiplantae; phylum Streptophyta; class Magnoliopsida; order Ranunculales; family Papaveraceae; genus Eschscholzia; species Eschscholzia californica. The sequence continues at coordinate 85,368 of BEHA01004699.1, forward strand.
TCGCCGGACTTGTAAAGAGAGAGGGAGAGAGTAAAGAAGAGGAAGAGAGAGAGAAAGAAGAAGAAGAAAAGAGAGAGAAAGAAGAAGAAGAAGAGTAAGAGAGAGAAATAAGAAGAAGAGAGAAAAAGAGAAATTTTTGTTTTTTTTAAAGGTGGCCGGCCGGAATTTTTTATTCCAGCCGGCAACCTTTCGCCGGAGAAGAAAGGTGAGGTGGAGAGGAGGTGGTGAGATGGAGGAGAGATAAGGTGAAGTGGATGATAAAGAAAGGGGTGATGTGGTTTTTTTTTGTTTTTACCCTTTTTCAGAAATAATTCTGTTTTGGCCCCCGAGGATAATTTCGTCAAAAATTTGGCCCTTGGGGCCAAAACGAACTGCCGGACACTTATGGGGGCTAAAACGGCCAGTTGGTCACAAATCGGGGGCCAAAACGGATTTAACCCTAAAGTTTTTATCCGTTTTTACATCTAGAATATGAAGAGAAGATGATGAAGGAGAGGGTATGAAGAGAAGACGAGGAGGTAGAGGGTGGTGGAGGCGTTAAAGGTTTATGGTTTTCACAGAGTAGAGAAGAGGAGAATGGAAATGGAGGAGGCGGTTAAGTCTGTGTGAAATAGTGAGGGTATTTATATGATTGAAGGGTTAGGGTTTATAATGGGCAAACCTTTAGGGTTTTGACGGGCGGGCAGGTCGCGGGTAGGTAACGGGCGGACGTAATGGGCCGGGACTCGGGCAGAGGGTCCTGCCAGAGTCCCGCCCGCGCCCGCCCGAAAAAACGGGTCGGGTATGCCCGGCTCGGGTTCTATTCGGATTTCGGGTACTAACGGTCCGGGCGGATTGGGCCGGATCTCAGGTTCCCGGACCGTTTTCCCACCCCTACTCTGCAGTCTTCAAAATCAAATATTAAAAGTTAATCATGATCTTGAAAAAAGTTAAAGATACGAATTTACGTAACTAAATTCTTTACACTCGTTCATCATTGTTTTACCCATGTTTGAAGCTTCTTCGTAACATGGCAAATAACTACAAAATTTGAGCATTGTTTGTTTATCTCACTCGAACGACATTGAACATCCTTTGCTACATGACTTTGATTTGTACATTCATTAAAGTGTTCGACAATTTTCCTCCAATAAATAACTCATTTTTTTTTATCAATTCCGAGAATTACATTTGTCATGAGGTGTAGATGACCATTTATTTATGTGCACAAGACAATGAAGTCGACTATAACGCCTAGTAACAATGGTTGGGTTAGAAGTTTTAGAAAAATTAACAAACGTTCTTCCAACCACATCATTCCTTAGATAAATTTGAAGATTCATATTTGACCTATCACAAAAATTACTATTATTATTATAATCATGATTTGGAGATCCCGTTAGATAACAAAACATTCCAATTGCTTGAGAAGATGGAAAAAAATTAGAAAAAAGAACTGAAAAGGGGTGAATAACATTTATGCTTAATATTTAATATTTTTATGTTTAATTATAAATTATTGATATTCTTTAGATTAAATTTGTTTATCTATTTTATATCATTGATATTTCTTAAGGCAGTAATAAAATAAAATAAAAATGTCAAAATTTGGTAGCCCAAGTGGTGGGTATTGTTGACATAAACTCCAAAACCTTGGAGGTCCAAACTTCGATTCCAATAGGAGGTGGACTCCATGGTTTATTGAACTTGGATTATTAAAGTATAAATAATGTTGTTGAGCTTTAGTTCATAATTTAGTTGGACTATAGACCAGATATTGTAAGAGTTTGAGTTAGGCGGTTATCGTGCTTATCACATATTTGATGTATCAATGTCATTGCAATGATTTATCGTAGTCAACTTTCAAAAAGAAAAAATAAATAAATAATGAAATAAAAATATGTGGAGAAAGATGTTAGGTAAGCTTTCAAACTCTAGCGAACAAGAGCATTTATCGTAGTCTCTATAGCATCTCCATACCAAGTTCCATTTTAGAATTTAAAGTGAAACAAAAACACTATCCGCCTTTTTCTACGAGCACTCCCCTGTAATGCGGTTTACCTATGTGGATTTTGTTGTCGGCATCTTCAAGATTTGGATTTTGTTGTAGTTTTGTAACTTGCATTCTTTCGTGTTGACACTTTGAATTTCATTTTTATAATTTTGGTGTTCTTTCACTTGCAGGTACTTGGTTTCTATCTTTTGATGCATATGAAACATGTTGAAGAATGTGGCAACAACTTGCAACTCTTTATGTATGTCGTTTTTGCTCCTCACATTTTGAAGACTTAGATTTTTTTTGTATAAGAGCAGACACTTCACTGATAGCAGGTTGCAACCTCGTTGAGTTAGTGAGTTGCTGCTTATATTCTGATATTTTGATCGGGTATGATAGAGATTCGAGTTTCGTCCTTTACTTCCAGGTGGGCCAAATACTTGAATGTGATGTCAATCTTCGAATTAGAAACACTTCAATTATTATGGGTTATCAAAGTTTTGGTTCGATTTCGTGTTCCGATTATCCGATCATTACAATCTACTCTTTCCAAGTGATGATCCAAATTTACTTTTACTTTGTTAATTATATTGAGGACAGGCCCTCATTTGTAATAGTTTTTTTTGTTGAACTTGTAATTTGTTCTTCCCATAATATTTTAATTTATGTAAGAAAGTGTTGTTTTAATTTGAGAAATTTGGCTAAAACTCCTAAAAAAATTACAATCTTCATCTCCCTGAGTACTTTTTAAATTTGCAACACCTTGTGATAGTTTTGGAGTGCATTACAACAACTTTACAACAGTTTTGGGGCGTCTTGCAACACCTTGCAGCAACTTTGCAACATCTTGTGATAGCTTTACAAAAAATATTGGCTTTTTAACCAAACAAAATACAAATATTTGGGTTTTTCACAAAACAAAATATAACTTGTCTTTTTATCCAAAAAAAAAATTTTAAATTAAGTATTCGCTCCAATTTCTTATTTTAATATCTAAGATGCCCGGGCAACACCTGTCTGTTACTCGTTTTGCTCGTCAAAATAAACGGGCACAGACGGGCTTTGGCGGACAAAGAGAAACATTATACCCGCTCGGCCTGTCTACCCTAATGGTCATCACTACCACTTGCCCGTACCCGCCCGACCAGAGTCTTTTTCTGCCGGCCGCGCCAATTCCCACCTCTAGTTGTACCCCTCATACTTTCCTAAGATTTTTCTACCTAGTGGCTAGTACCAGCCAGCCCCTGGATGAAACTACTGTCATGGTACGGGTACGGGGTACGGGGTACGGGGTACGGGGTACGGGGTACGGGCTATTTCCCACCCCTAGTACTAGTCTACTACCACCATCACAAGTTCACAACTAGATGAAGAGGGAGAAAGAGAGCATTAGATAGATATAGATTGGGGGAGGGGGATGCTGCATTTATTATGATAATGCCTGGCTGCCCCCCATTCTTGCGCAACAATTCTATGCCGATCAGATCTAGATAAAAATAATAGAGGTTTGCTTTATCTTCACTATTTTCTTCTCTTAGGTCTCATCATACCCACAACAAATATCATCATTTTTACATTTTCAACAAAACAGTAATGGTTAATATAATTACTGAAAAATGACTACTTCAAGAAAAGAACAAACAAACAAAAAACTTCATAAAGATTCATTAGAGGTTCTGATCAACTTTAGAAAGATAATAGTACCCTCTTTTGTATTTCAATGCCTGTCTTCTTCTCCTTCCCCACCAGTTAGAACCAAAATATCTCAATAACCTCTTGCTTCTTTTTATGAATTTATTTATTGTAAATAAGTTACTTAACCCATGTTTCAATCCCAAAACAACAACAAGAAAAACCCATTCTTTCTTAATTTTCAGTTTCACTACTGCTGCTTCAATCAATGGCATCAATAATGTGAAGGGAAACAGTCAAAATTGTAGTATACTATGACTAGCATTGTCAATTCCAAGCTAGGTTTTGGGTATGAGAATTATGTTTTACAGGTGAAGCAACAATTTGTATGCCGAAATCGGGAACTAATCGTCGATGATCCTGTTAAAAGTAGTAATAGAAGAAGAGGGTCATGGAGATCTGGAAACAGTTTTGGTGTGAATAGAGTTGGTCTTTTGCTTGATTCTTCAAGTAAAGATAGAAGAAGAACTCTAAATGCTGTATCATCTAAGCTTTCCTCATCAACACCACAAGTTAAGGTAACTTATTATCTTTGATTAGAATCATTCATGGATATAAATATAATTCTGTAGCCACTGCAAAACTATGGTCTATATTTACTAGAAAAATGAAGTCATGGTGAGGGTAGAGATTCAAGGAGTTTAAAGTAAGTGGCACGGGCCGATGGGTATGTGGTTACTCGTTACGATAGTGTTTTACGGTTTCCGCTTTCTATTAGTAGAAATGTCAAATAGGTGGAGAATTTAAGATTCATTTCCATCACTTTTACTTATACTAAGGTTCGTGGTTGCATCGGTTCGTCAGGTCCTTTGAAAAATGATCTAAATCTTAATATAGATCATCTCAACTGAACTAATTATATCAGAATGCCAAAATCAATAGTTTAGAAAGCTCGCCCTTCGAACTTCCTTATAACAGTTCCAGTTTTTGGACTGATACACATAGTAAACCCCAATATTAAGAAAAGCAGTTAGTGGATCTTCCCTATGAACACCCATCGGCCCGTGTCGCTCACTTTTACACTCCTTGAATCTTGACCCTCGCTGGGTTTTCTCTTTTGGAAGAACAATGTATCATTCCACCAAACAAAAAAAGGGGCTTATGTCAAGTAGAATCTCTATTTCCATTCTCACAATGAAACTCAGAAGACTTTTAATCTTTACTTCAAAACTTGCAGGTTCCAGAATTACTCACAGATAAACAGAAGATGTTGGCTAACTATGTTCCTATCTTTGTAATGCTCCCTGTAAGTAGCAATGCTGATTATGATATTTCAGAGATTAAAAGAATCACATATTAGTACTAAAGATTTGATTAATATCTGTCATCCTATTCCTAGACTGATTAGTACTTTTCTGTTTTGTTTTCGCTTCGGGTGGGGTAAAAAGTTGGATGTGATTACAGCCGATAATGTTCTGAAAAACAAAGGTGATATTGAGAGACAATTAAGGCAACTAAAATCGGCAGATGTTGATGGAGTCATGGTAGATGTTTGGTGGGGAATCGTAGAAGGCAAAGGTCCTAGAGAATACAATTGGAAAGCTTACAGGAGCTTGTTCGAACTAGTTCAAAAATGTGGTTTGAAGTTGCAAGCTATAATGTCATTCCATCAATGCGGAGGAAACGTAGGGGACGATATTTATATTCCTATACCTCAATGGGTACTTAAGATCGGTGAATCAAACCCTGATATTTTCTACACTAATCGATCAGGCAACAGGAACAAAGAGTGTCTCACAATTGGTGTGGATAACAAACCAATTTTGGGTGGGCGAACTGCTATCGAGGTTTGCTTCAGTTCTCTGAATTCTTATATTTCCTCACCTTAACCTAATACTGATATAGTTTTACATTCATTCCACTGTTTGTAGATATATTCTGACTATATGAAGAGTTTTAGAGAGAACGTGGCAGATTTTCTAAAAGCTGGACTTATAACAGACATTGAAGTAGGCCTAGGACCAGCTGGGGAGCTCCGGTATCCATCTTATCCAGAAAGTCAAGGTTGGGCATTTCCAGGAATTGGCGAATTCCAGGCAAGTCTGATGCCATTGGTCCTTTTTTGGCTCAATTTATCGTCTTTTACACAATCAAGAGTTCCTTTCACACCATATCAAAGCAATATAAAGATAGGAATTTGAGTGTGGTTTACTTACAAAATTTTCAGTGTTACGACTCGTACCTTGAATCAGAATTCAAAGAAGCCGCAACTCAAGCAGGGCATCCTGAATGGGATTTGCCAAATGATGGAGGGAGCTATAATGATGAACCAGAATCCACGGGGTTCTTCTGCTCGAATGGAACTTATCTCACTGATAAAGGGAAGTTCTTCCTAACATGGTATTCAAACAAGTTACTAATACATGGAGATCAGATTCTTGACCAAGCAAATCAAATTTTTGTGGGCTGTAAACTCAAGCTAGCAGCTAAGGTAGGTCATCAGAAATTTCATTTTTGATCTTTTTCAACGTTTGGGTATGTTCAAACAATTCGATCCATTTTTAACCTTCATAGGTATCGGGCCTTCATTGGTGGTATAAAGACAAGAGTCATGCCACGGAACTTACTTCAGGATACTACAACTTAGACGATCGAGAAGGGTATCAACCCATTGCAAGGATGATATCAAGACATAACGCCATTATGAATTTCACTTGCATTGAGATGAGAAACTCTGAACAAAGTTCAGAAGCAAAGTGTGCACCTGAAGAACTAGTCCAGCAGGTAAAGTGATGGCATATGCATTTATATTGGAAGAAGGTAGACATCAGATAGTGTGGTGAATTTACAGGAGTTGGTCTGTTTAGGTGTTATGTGCAGGTTGGAGAGAGAAAATTGAAGTTGCAGGTGAGAATGCTCTTCCGCGATATGACCGTGAAGCTTATAACCAAATTCTGAAGAATGCTCGGCCTAACGGCGTTAACAAAGATGGCCGGCCAAAGTTGCGTATGTTTGCTATCACATACCTCAGGCTTTCGGATGATCTGCTGAAAGGCATAAAGTTCAGGATATTCAAGAGATTTGTGAAAAAATTGCACGCTGATCAGGTTAGTCACCGATATAGAAAATCTTGAGCAAAAGATGCATAATCAGTTTGGTGCTTGAAATTAGAAGTTTTTTTTTTGATGTTTCAGGAATACTGTCCAGACCCAGAAAAGTACTACAGCCCAGTTGTCCCGTTGGAGAGGTCGAAGCCGATGGTCTCAATTGAGGATCTTCTGGAAGCAACAAACGTAGCAAAGCCATTGCCATTTGATGCAGAAACCGATATGGAAGTTGGTGGTGCCTTCGCTGATTGGGTAGAGAATACGATAGAGAAGATCACTTCTATATTTAAGTGAAAATCGTTGCAGAAGATCAATTGTATACAGCAAATGGAGTCGAAGGTGATTACCTCACAGGACTTGATTATGTTTGTAATTTACTTCTTTTGGTACATCTTTTCCGCTGATAAGACTAAGAATTTGGAGGGTATACATTTCCTCGAAGAAAACTTCGCAAGTTATAGTAACAGTATATACATCAATAAAAGAGTTAGGTAATCAATAAATATTCAAATATCTTAAGTATGTTTTTCTGATTACATGACTGACTTTTTCTGTGCTTCAATGCTTTCAAACCTAAAAAAGCTGGGTGGGCACTAACCAAGACAGTGCAATCATCGCTATTCATTTGGAGCTTTTTCGGGTTCACGGCTCATGGTTGACGATAGAAAGAAGAGAAGAGAGTTGTTACACAAGTAACACAACCCAGCAATTCAACCCACTAGTTAGACAGGTCCAAATCTGAGTCATTCCTTATGAGTGACTCGTCTAAGACGTTCAGTACAAATCTTACTCAAACTTTCTGAGTGACCGTCTAAGACGATATTGATGGATTATTTAGCATTTCCCAGTACAAAAATGTCTCATTCGACCCAAAAATTACTATCTCAGGGACTTTTTTCTCAGGGACTTTTTCTCTTCCAACTATTTTCTATTGATATGTGACTGTAGCCATTTACAATGGGTTGTTCAGAACTGCCACTACCAGTTGGGTCGTCACGCGACAGCCCCCCTTGTAGGGCTCACGACTCATGAGCCACCTTAGCAGGCACGTGCCTGGCACACTGACCTGACCCCAAGTATTTTGGTTCAAACTTAAGACAGTGGTAAGTACGAATATGAAATTCAAAATTGAATCAGGCAAAGAGGCAAGCATTTTGGCAATAAAGAAACCATAAATTTCAATTCTTAATAGACTTAAGAAAATACAGAGAAACGCCGTTATGTTGTAATGTTACTCCCAAAATGAGAATTTTGGTTCGTATATATCCGAACACAAGTTATGTGAAAGAATTACGAATGGGACTGATTCGAGTACAACAGTAGTAAAATTACAAACTCATCACTCAAAATAAGCAAGTTACATTAATCCCTTTCACAAACCGAATCCAATCGATTTTTGTCTACTATGCTTTATAATTAGAGATCCTTGCAGTAACAACAAGGCTGCGAGGAACTATGAATAATAGATCGGAGCATTTCATTGTTATAGATCGATTTCATCAGCCATAACTCAAGCGAGAATCTGAAATTTTCATGCTCGTTTGCCTTCGTGGAATGCCAATCTCACATGCATTCACGCGTGCTGCAAATCTTAAAGAGCACAGAGTTTCTCCCACTGATGATGGATCGGGCGAAATATTCACGAACATCAAAGTTTTCGAATCTCCACCAAGGCAAGGCTGATTAACAAAAAAAAAAAAATTACAGAAGAAGCAAAAAAACTATCACTTTCAACCAAAGAGAACCAACTTACCACCGGATGTTAAAGAACACAACAAAACTAAGCAAACTTTCTTTTTTCAGGGTTCGGAGTATACCTGGAGAAGATATGTAAGTTTTGAATTTCTGAATGGTACATGATCCTCTTTCTTTGCAAGGGCGAAGATAACATCACTCAAGGACGATAAACTTTTGTTAATGGCCTGGTAATTGCACTCGAGAATTAGATGAAGCAAGTTAAAAAGAAGAAACATAAGCCAACAAAAGAAAATTAAGGTCCCAGATGTTCTGTAAGAATACCTGAGTTTCTCTCAGTCGGTCCCCAGTCGATCCACTTTTGGAGAGCCTTTCACTACCAGCTAGATCGATGAGATTCAGTACACCTTGCACTTGTTGTTCGGTGCTCTAACAAACCCAAGATTGAGATCAATATACAATATACAATTTTACATGTATACACAAAATGGGAAACCAACAAGAGAAAACTAGGGAATGGGAAAACGACAATTTTACAAAGAGGCACACCTCATTAACTCCAGTTATCCGTAAAGTAAATACAAAATGACTTCTTGATGATTGTTCATTCATTAGTGTCTTGCTTACAGATCTGAAAGAATATAACAACTCTTAACAGTTTTTACATGTAATCAGCTGAAAATATATTGAAGAAACAACCATAAGAATTCACAGTAGTTGGAATAGTTCCAAGGAATTTTCTGAAACAGGAAAAATGAAGTGGAAAAATGCGGAGAAAGGGTTTACCTGCTTTGTGCTGCCTGATGAAGAAGAGAGGAAACCTCTTTGAAACTGCAAACATCTACTATAGTGAGGTCAGAAACATAAGTGTGCCCATTGGCATCATGTTTAATTGTATATTGTTTCCCAGTGGCTGAATTGTCGGGACAACCAGGACGACTTGGTGACAACAAATCACGGATTGTTTCGTTATAGATTTCCAACATGGATGCCTGAATTGAAAAATAAAAGGGAAGGACTAGATGTTAGATATGAAAGGGCATACTATATGATGCACAGAAATAATTGAACCTCAAGTACTAACAAACAACCTGCATCTTGTACTTCCATCCCTGAGCTACAAGTGCCTGGCTACTCTGAAATATCTGTTCCAGTGAACGAGGGATCAACCCTTTCATATCTGGCATTTCTGGCCTACCCATCATTGTAAAGGTTTTCCCAGAACCTGTTTGCCCATAAGCAAAAATGCAAACCTGCAAAAACAAGTATCTCCTACTTCAAAGTCTAAAATAAGTAGGAATGGATGCACCAATTTGAATGGAAATGAACAAAATAGCTTTTACCAGCAAGATCTTTAAAATACATTTAAGAGGCAGAGAGAGAGAAACAGAAGAACTACATTACAAACCCATAAATCATTCTATATAACACCAGTCCTGAGGCCCAAAGTTTCAATTCATTGCTAACCTTAGGTCCTTTAACCACATAGATAATGCATGGACTCAAGAAATTACCTTATAGCCATCAAGAGCACTCTGAACCAACTGTGAGATCTCTACAAAGACATCTTGTTGCGAAGATTCGTGGCTAAAAACTTTATCAAATGTAAATGGAAGTCGTTGCCCTGTTTCCATAAGATGATGCAAGGTTATAATGTTCCAAATTAAAATAGCAACCCCAACAAACTAGAAATATTCACAATGAGCAATTGTATAAGAACCCATCGTTTTGCATGTTTTGGAACCGGATCTGAAAATTGACAGTTATTAAAATCGTTGGTAACATCACCAAATATAAATAGTGATTTACCACTTTGCAACACATCAACTCCCCTTCCTTGAGCTTCAGTGGTTGTAGGATACGAAATAACTGCTGTTTCCGTATCAGCACCATCATCAGGTAATAAAGGCCGAACTCTACAGAAAACGCGAATATTTCCCTTCAACTCCTGCAGTTCAGTAAGAGTGAGTAAACAAAGAAAATAAGTGGCGGAGGTAGTCAGAGTGCAGCTATGCGCAAATATAATATTACCAATATGGTGTTGTGTAGCTTTTTACGTAGTTTCTCTGCCTCGACGATCTTAAAATCAGCATCTGCAAGGCGATTTTGTAGATCGTTCACTAGTTTCTTTTGTTCTTCAAACTCTGACCTCGTTGTCATGGTGGTTAAATCAGCCATCTAAAGTGAAAATGGCTTTGCTGAGTCCTTATAGAACAAAAAAACCATAGAAGTTGCTCATAACTAGTTCTGGCTTGTAGGAGTTACCTGAGACTTCTCTTTTTCAGCAGCTAACTGACATTGAAGTATCCGTATTTGCTCCTTCTGTGAAGAACATACATCCTGCAAACGAAAATAAGGTTAGTGCACTTTTGAGTCTCACCGTAAAGAAAACTGAAGATAAAGATATCACCAACCTACCTCAAGGGCCTTTGATTTTACTGAAAGGTTATCCAACTCAGCAGATGATTTTCCAGTACATTCTTTGTACTTCACCACTTCAGCTGTTAAAGCTTGAACCTGTAACAGTTGACGATCACGGTCGTCTCTTACTTGTTGCAAATCTTCTCTTAGCCCCCCAACTTCACTTGCCAATGTCTCCTTCAGTTTCACAGCCTCATCCTTAGAAGTCTGTTTAACAGTTCACAAAAAAAGAGCCAATACTGAATGCGAGAACATTATAAAGATAGAAACTTAAAACGATAAACCTGAATACTGAACTTCCTACAGAACTATGAGAAAAAAATACGGTTTATTGTGAAATTCCATAGTCAAACAGTTTTTTTCACTAGAAACCCTCCAGCCTAAAATCTGGTCTCACTCAGTTTAGAAATACTAACTAAAGCAATTTTGCTATACTAGTAGGCTGGTGGCATATACCACATATTTTAACAAAATAAAAAACCCATCGAGCTTCGAAATCATGTCCCTGCCAAAGATACAGAACCATTCTGATAGCACTTTGAAATACAAAAAGACAAGGAGACAAAACATAAATAAAGAGACAAATGTATTAAAACACAAAATTCTTACTCTAAGTGAAGCTAATTCGTCCTGCAAAACATTAACTCTGCCCCTGAAGGTGCTGAGTCTCTCCACAATTACTGCTCTCTCCTGTTCTGCATGCGTAAGGCTTACCTTATAGTTCTCGCAGTCCGACTGAAGCCTACTATTATACTGCTGTAAGCCTGAGTTGTAATCTTGTAAATTCCTGTATGTATCAGTAAGATTCACTATCTGCAAAAAATACATACCCAAGTTAAGAGTTCTACTTAACCAAGAACCCTTTGAAGTATACTAGAATAGAATTAGTAAGCTCATAATCGCATTTGACAGTACCTTTTCCTGGGCACTGGTTAGCTCTTTCTGAGCCTTTTCAAGCTCTTCTGCTAAAGAAGCTCGCATCCTCTCAACAGCAATTCTAGCTTCTATTTCATTTTTATGAGATTCAGTGGCAGCCTATATTTTATACCCAAGTGCAAAAATAGCTTAGTTTCAAATGACAAACAATGGGTGTCGAAACCTGAAAGTTAAGACTGTTACTCTTACCTTCATTTCCGATTTAACCTTCTCAATCTCCTCTTCTATATTAGCAATATTACCCTTCAACCCAGCATTTAACGTCTCCAATTCTTCCACCTTGGCTTTCATTTGGGCCTCTGATAAAGCAAAATTGAAACCCATTTAACATGATATAATCCTTCATAAAACATGAGTAAATCACAATAAAACGTAAAACATTTACCCGTTTCATCACATTTCTTCTCCAGTGAATCCAACATACTTTGTAACTTCTCTCGCTCAAGGACATAGCTTTGCTCTAGTTCTTGAAACCATTTAATGCAAAGTCTCAACTTCTTTATATACTCAGTCATTTGTTCGCATTTCCCCTATAAAATTATCGAAATAATCAGTCAGAATCAAAACCTAGTACTTAAAAATCATGAAGAAAAGGACTAGATTAATCACTAACCTTATAATCAAACTTATTTTTCCCTTTCATCTTCTCATTCATGAGGGTTTCAACATCCTCTTTGGTAAATTCAATGGATCCACACTCAGAACCAGCATTACCAGCCAAATCACTTCTCATCGAGATATCTTGAGCAACATTCACCACTGAAAACGCCTGTCTTTGTGTTCGCCCACTATTAGCTTGACCTACAACTTTGGCACCTCCGATCTTCCGACGTTTATCTAATGGAATATCATCAAAGTTATCTTTCTTCTGCAAAAACAAAAATAACAACAACAATCGTAACAAAACCCTAAAAATAAACCCTAATTTGAAATTTAAATTGAAAACGTGGGTAAGTGAGGGAGATAGAAATCGTCTATACAGTTGAAGGACTTCGAGGAGGAACGCTGTTGCTCGCTGGAGGTCTATTCTGATTCCTGGAAGCCATTTGAAGAACAAAAGAGAAGTAGATAGAGAGAGAAAAATGGAAGAAATCTAGAAATGGAGCTTTCTGCCTGGTTCTTGCGGGACTATATTTTGCATCTGAAGTTTCAGATGAATCAGAAGAAGAAAAAAATCTGAAATTTAACAAAATCAAACTCTTTCTCTCTCTAAAAATCTCTCTTTCTCTCACTAGAACATAGAAGTTCTCTGGTATTTTTAGCGAATTAGGGGTTTTGAAAGAACTAGTACGGTTAGGGTTAGCAGAGAGAGGAACAAATAGATAGAGAGAGAGAGAGAGATGGTCGAAGAAATGTTCAGAACGACAAGTTTTGAAATTTTTGAAATAGAATCTGGCGCTCCCCTCAACTAAAGGGGATTTTTATACCATTATTACCCCTAAAATTTGAATAAACTTCCGATCTTGTCCTTTTTAGTAAAATCAATTTTTAGGTCTTCTGGTCGACCTTTGGTGTAACGGCTGCACACCCCTCTTAAGCCCATGAGGTCGTGGGACCGAATCTCGCTGGAAGCAGTTTGCCATCAAAACTTATCCCATGTAATTCAGACAATATATAAGTAAATATTGTAATAAATTTGTCAGGCTTTAGGCCTCTCTCATTATGATTTAACTTAGGCGATTATTGTGTTCATCACATCTTCATGATGTATCAATGCCTTGTAACGACTAACGTAGATCGTAGTCGATTTCTCAAAAAAAAAATTAGGTGTTCTCATCTCACACCTAAATGAACCATTCAAATGGTGCTGGAAATACTCAACTCTAGACACAAAGTTTGTAACAGAACCATCTTGTTGGACTTCGGCCGAAGATGTGACTAGTCGTTCTGAAAGATTTGTAAGTCTGTATGGTAATTTGTACAAAATTGCACTATTGTATATTTCTTAAATTTATCGTACTTTCATCTAGAAATAAAAATGAGATAACTTATATTAGGTTTTTTTTTTTTTGATGAAGAAGATAACTTATATTAGCTTGGGATTTACTTTTAATGAACTAACGAAAAGAAGAGATATTCATTTAATGTTAGGTTTCTATGTGGCATGGTGTGATAGATAATAGTGGGGACTAGTATTTGACCCATTTGATTTCTTTAATCAAGTCTTCTAGGGGCTTCTTCACCTACAATTATCCATGAGACAAGATCATAAGTCACAATCTCTCACCTATCTTATATGTATCTCACTCTAAAAAAGGTGTATACCTTATTAGATAAAGACTACTCATCTCTATCATATCATTCATCTTTCAAGTTGCTATCCCAATTGTTCTTAATTAGCATCAATGTCTCAGTTGAATGTGATCTACCTTCCATCACTCACCAACAAATTGATTAGGATACCTAAATGGATGTTTCAACAAAAAAAAGGATACCTAAATGGAATATGAAATGAGACCTTTTCTCCAAGGGTTTACCCACTTCTTAATGGAGTGCGAGAGAATATGAGAAGTTACTTATTTTTGGTCTCGTTTGTCCCTACATTTTAGATGATATATTTGCTCTGCATATGTGTATGCAAATGATGATATATAGTCGCTAGGCATACTGTATAAATTGGATGATTAAACCGGAAAAAATGGAACTGACAAATCGAATGTGAAATTGGAAGAGAAAGTCACCAACAAAATCCACGTACCACATGTATAGAATAAGTCGATTAACAAGCATAAGAATGTCAAATATCGAAATTCTCGAACTCAGGAAACCCAAAACATCATTCAATGATTTCAATCTGATGAGATTTAATAAAGAAGCAAACAACGAAATACGAATCATGCATCCATGTTTTCTTCTCCATCTAACAAAAATTGTTCCTACCAATTCCCTCCCTTTCCACATCTTCTCAAATTCTGTTTCTGATACAAGTACTGTTTTTTCTTTTTTTTCTTTCTGGTTTTTGCTTTATGCAAGTTCTACTCAAATAGGGCAAGGTGGAACTTCGAGGGTGGTACCTGCTTGAATCTGTCCCCACCCAATGAGACGCCAATGCTTTTCAACTCGCCGGCTAAGGGCAATCTTCTCTCCTTTGCTAGTGCAAACAGGTGAAGTGAGTTGAAGTTTAGCAAGATCGTTCTTAACAGCAATAACTCGAGCTCCTGTGGACATAGAACCGATATTCAACATCAAGATCTCAGCCTTTGTCAGCTTTGACACTTTTCCTTGCCTTTCTGTACCCTTTGTTCGGACTCCTAGAAGTCGTCGAAGAAGGAAAAAGTTCACCTGTAAAAGAGCAAAAAACCATATCATTTTCCATTTTGCTATATTAACTATAGACTATGACCCAAATGGCAAATGCAACTTTACGGATAATAACAAATCATTCAAGTAATTTTTGCACATGAATCTGTTTACCTCAAGTTCAACAAAAACATCAGGAAGTGAGCCAACCTCCCCAAGAACTTGGCCTACAAGTCTATCCGCCCTTGTCAAAGTGGGATCCATGGTGGTACCAACACCAATAAGACCCCCAGGTACAGCAAATTGCAGCTCATTTTGCTCAGCGTATAGTGACACGATCCTTGAGTATATTGGAGTACACTTGATGTTTCCAGTTTCATCTTTTACAACAATTCCAGGCCTGACCTCAATGAATTGATTAACTTTCAGAACACCCTGAGTAACACAAAATCATACATTTTCATTAATCGACAAAAATCAAGTTTAGAAGGTAAATTTAGGTTTTATCCTCGCTACATATATGTCAAACAACTGCATGGCACGATACTCTATAGTGGTTTCTCATTAGTAGGATATCCACAAATCTACTTAATAACATTTAGGTCTCTCAATTTTTGGAAAAAATCAAGGATAAACAACATACCCTGAGTATACTTCCACCAGCAACACCACCCTTTATTTCATCAACCTCTGAACCAGGCTTATTAACGTCGAAAGATCGGATTACAATCATATTTGGTGGTGAAATGAAGTTCCTCTCTGGGATTGGTATCTTTTTCACAATATATTCACACACCACATCAATATTGTATTTCAACTGTGCAGAAATGGGTACTATTGGTGCATTATCAGCAACTGTTTTCTGCAAGAAGAAAAATCCGTTAAGAAAATTTAATTTATTGGGCAGAATTTGAGAAGAGTGTCAGATAGCTCATATTTTATCTCTGAAAAACTGACCTTAATAAACTCCTGAATAGCTTCGTGCTGGTTGATAGCTACATTTTCTTGAATAAGATCAACTTTATTCTGAAGAATGATTATATGTTGGAGCCGCATAATTTCAACTGCAGCTAGATGCTCAGAAGTCTGAGGCTGTGGACAAGTCTCGTTCGCAGCTATCAAAAGTAACGCCCCATCCATGATTGCTGCTCCATTAAGCATAGTAGCCATAAGAATATCATGTCCCTGTGAAAGAGAAAAACATGTAACTCATCAGGTTGGAAATTATTTGAGACCGCAAATATAGAGATCATGACTTACATAAGGTTTTACATTCAATTATTAAAAATTTACTCCTGCAGAAGTAAAATGAAAACATTATTGAATAAAATAATAAGTAACATTTCAGATTACCACTACAAGGGTTACTTTAACGTATAAGAATCTAGATGGTCCCTGATCTCAAAAGCCTAAACTTACCGAATTAGTTATACAATAACCAAAACTGAATCAATGAAAATGACAATAGCACAACATGTTTTACTAGACTTTAATATCTAATGCGCATAGAAACTTACTGGACAATCAACGAAAGACACGTGTCTCAATAGCTTCATTCTTGCATTTTCAAATCCGGGGACATCACAAAGTGGACTGTCTTCTTTTCCACTGCCATAGGCCCTGCAGAGATCATTTTAACCAATATGATAAAAAATGTGAATAAAAATGAAAAAGACAAGAATCTTTGGTATTGTGAAAAAACCATACTTGTAGCACGAAGGCCGAGGGCATCGCTCTTCTTCACACTTGTATATTTTTGCGTTTGCGTATCCAAGCTTGATGGTGATGTTACGCTCCAACTCATTTTTGAACCGCACAGTCTGTACACAAAAATAACAGTGGAGAGAAATTTATATATGCAGATTATTTGTTTGATTGGCAGTAGTCGGATAACAACGAGTAGCACGAAAAGTTGGGCATAAGTAGCTCCACGATTTCATTACTCTAGTATGACAGTATCACATCCTTGGTGATACTTATTACAACTCGGACTCAAAATCATGAATTCATGACTTCAGGATATCTCGTAAATGAGTTATCCGAACATCAGAAGGTTGACATTAAGGAATCTATATCTAAGACTCTAAGTAAAGATCTTAATTATACCCTTTGATTAATCTTGAACTGAGACAAGCACAACCTTGTAACAAGATGTTTTAGGTATTTCTGATATGCTTAATAGTATATACAACTATAGAATTGATCATTATCTTTCACCGGTTCATCCATAACTTCAATTCCCTTATTCTACCATTAGTTCACATAATCAGCGGAATTGATAAAAATACACTCTCTAACTCACAAAAACCAAACAAGCACACGAAAACAAAGAAATTTACCTGGACACCTGATATTGCTTTAACAACAGTAGATTTTCCATGAGCGACGTGACCAATAGTACCTGATAATTATATCAAGAACTCGTTAAAATCCAACACCATAATCAGAAATTAGTAAGTTAATCAACCTTTAGGCACTCTACAAACACATAAAAGAAAAAAATCAATAGGGCACTAATAAATTTACCAATATTTATTGTGGCTTGACGAGAAATAACTTCCGGTGAGAGCGGATGCAATTTCGTAACATCCAGTTTAGCTAGATCCTGCTCCATTAATCCTTTCCGCGCCATATTGAAAATGTCTTTCCACTACCTATAAACACATATAAAGAAGATAACAAGTATGAGAAAACTGAACTAGTTAACAACAAATTGGCCTTAAAAAATCAAAAAGATAAGGTCTTTGGTCTTTAAATCAACTTGATATTGAATAATTAGGGTTTTGAAGTTTCCAAGAATCAATACAAACATTCAAGAAGAAAGAACTAAACTATATCAGTTCTTCAAGATTGAAAACCTAATGAATCCAAGAATAGAAAAGAAATTGATGAACCGAAATCGGCAAGAGAAAATTTAACTAAAAGTAAGAGCTAAAATACAATGTTAAAGATGAAAGTAGAGAATCGGAGGAAGGGAAAGAAAAGGACCTTTTTCGGTTTAGGGCAAGGAATTGGAAGAATTGGGTGCGCCGGAGAGACTGAGAGACGAAAAAACACGAGATTTAGTTAGCTTGTTGTCGCCCCTGAAATCCAGAAAAGAAGAAAACCCTCGTTGAGCTGGGAGATAGGGGAAGAAGTATAGCGCCTTTCTTGTGTGCTGTTAGCCTGTTACAATTGTTCTGTACGGGTCTATATAATGTTGTTTGGATCAAAATGTTGTTGGGCTATAGGCCCGGTTCTGTTTGTGTTTGAGTGGGCGGTTATCGAGCTTATCACATCTATGATGTATCAAGTGTCAAATGTAACGACATACGTAGATCGTAGTCGACTTCCAAAAAAACTTAAAGTTGTCGAAATATTATAAGTAATAATACATAAAGTTCCAAAATAATACGAGTACTTACCAATTGTGTCGTATTCTAATTCTTTTGTTTCCAGAATATCTTTAGGGCAAGTTTAATGTAGGGATTCGGCTTCTAATTTTGTAAGAGCATCTCCAATGCAAAACTCACAAAAATCTCTAATCATCCTATGTGTCAAGTTCTAATTGAGTTTCTCACTCCTAGGTGGCCTTAATAGAGATCCTCAATTTTTTTTGTCTCCAATGCAAAACTCTAAACTTATCTTATTTACTTGTGTGGCATAGTTATTTTTGTCAACAAATAATTAGTTATTTTAGAAAATATAGAAGACTCGACTTCTGTTGGTTGAAAATCAAATATTGATGAGTTGGACAATTAGAGATATCTCAAGAGGACACTCTAGAAATAGAGTGTCCTCTTGAGATATCTCTATTCTACCCTCGACACGTCATCTTAGAGATCCAAATAGAGTGTTGCATTGGAGAGGAATTTTAAGAAAAAACTCTAAAAATCTCAAGTGGCACTCAGAGTTTCTAATATTGAGTGTTGCATTGGAGATGCTCTCAGCCCCTGAATTTTGGGAGCCCCTTATTTTTCATAACTTCAATATTCGATTCCTAACAAAGATCTCAAATCCAAATTATGTACATGTGTGGTGTACCTGTGTGAAATTTGTGTTTCAATTTTCAACCATGAAATTATTTACTTGTTCTTTCTGTATTTCAGTTATATGTTTTGGGGGAGTTATGTATTTGACTTTCAATTAATGAAATCCTATTAAAAAAATTACATTTTAAAAAAATTACACTTAAAAAAAATATTAATGATTAATTTTTTTTTTAAGCATTGAATGGGGTGAGTCCCCAAATAACCGGTTGGGAACTCCCACCCACATTAGACTTGTCATTACTTATTAAAACTCACTTTCTCTCATAAGAAACTCATAAATTTTAAGGGTTTTTTGGCTTTTATTTTCTCAAATTCTTCTTCTTCGATTTTTTATGTTTATTATTGTTTTAACGGTATTTTCTCTGGAATTTGAAGATTTAACTTTGATCTTGTTGTTCTTATAAACTATTTTAGTATATGAAAGTATTTTATCGATTTAGGTTGTCATCTGAGCTAATAGTCATTTAGGGTTTGAAATAGGACTTTTGTCTTCAATCCCAGATCGTCTTCTCCAACTCGTGTTGATCGAAGAAAACAATAAATTTCAACATGATGCAATTTTAGAATGATATCAATCATGTTGTTTTCAATGGATTCAGATTCCAGTTGTTTCATTCCAATGTTTTTCAATGTTTCTTTTTTTTTAAACTTCGGTTAGTTTTAATGGATTTGCTAAACAAATATCACACGTTTGTGTTTGTTTGTTTGTGGTTTTTGTTTTGAAAATGGGATCTGGTTCACATCGAATGCACAAGATCTAGTTCAGATCTGTTTAGCATGTCGTCAACGTTAGAAGTTTGCTCGTGATCAGTTAGTAGAGTTCAATAGGTATTTCATTTTGTGTTATTTCCCAAATAGCCCCCAACTTTGTGATCAGTTTCCTGCTTAGCCCCCTTACTTTGTCAAAAATACCCAGATGACTCCCTTTTTTAGTTACCGTTATAACACCATTAACCAGTCATCACTTCTCTCTCCTCCATCTCATCACCTTTCTCTGCCACCTCATCTTCTCGCCATTTCATCATCTTCACCGGCGGAGGTCGCCAGTCGGCGACCTTCAAACATTAAAAAAAATCTCTAAATAAATAATTTTTTTTTTTTACAAAAATAACTAATTTTTCTAAATAATTAATTATTTTTTACAAAAATAATTATGCCACATATGTAAATAACATGAGTTTAGAGTTTTTGCATTGAAGAAACAAAAAAAAAAATCGAGGTTTTCTATTTTCGCCACCTAAGTGCATCTCCAATGCAAAACTCAAACAAAAATCTTTATTCGTCCTATTTGTCGAGTTTCAATTGAGATTCTCCCAGGTGGCAAAATAGAGATCCTTAATTC
Organism: Eschscholzia californica subsp. californica; assembly: GCA_002897215.1. Taxonomy (NCBI): domain Eukaryota; kingdom Viridiplantae; phylum Streptophyta; class Magnoliopsida; order Ranunculales; family Papaveraceae; genus Eschscholzia; species Eschscholzia californica. The sequence continues at coordinate 105,747 of BEHA01004699.1, forward strand.
TTGTATGCCTCCAATGCGAAACTCAAAACTATTTTTTGTTTTACTTACGTGACATGATTAATTAGTTATTTTGGAAATATACGAAGACTTGATTTTTGTTGGTTGAAATTTAAATACTAATGGTTGGAAATTAGAGATATCTCTAGACAACACTCCATTTTAGAGCATCTCTAATGCAACACTCAATCTTAGAAACTCTGAGTGCCACTTAGGATTTTTAGAGTTTTTCTTAAAAATCCTCTCCAATGCAACACTCTATTTGGATCTCTAAGATGACGTGTCGAGGGTAAAATAGAGATATCTCAAGAGGATACTCTAGAAATAGAGTGTCCTCTTGAGATATCTCTAATTGTCTAACTCATCAATATTTGATTTTCAACCAATAGAAATCGAGACTTCTATATTTTCTAAAATAACTAATTATTTATTTACAAAAATAACTATGCCACATAAGTAAATAAGATAAGTTTAGAGTTTTGCATTAGAGACAAAAAAAAATGAGGATCTCTACTAACGCCACCTAGGAGTGAGAATCTCAAATGGAACTTGACACATAGGATGGATAGAGATTTTTTTTTTTTTTTTTTGAAAGCCATTAAAACCAAAAAGGTAACATTACAATGTTCAGTCCCCGATATTAACTATAAGTTAAAATAGGGACGAGATTGAAACTGATTTAACAACATAAGGGCTAAATGTTAATAATTTAAAGGACGTTGGATAGAACCGAAGCAGCCAATAAGTGGGCGTCCTCATTCTGAATTCTTGGGCAGTATTTCACATCCAACGGTCTATTAGCTATTCTTGCTCGGATGCCGTTGATCTGGGCTGATATCCTCCATGGGATCTCTGGATTGACGGCCATGATTAGTTCTAGCAAAACCCTAGCGTCCCCCTCGATTATAAAAGAGGAAAGTTGCATCTCCTCTGCTAGGGTTAACCCAAGTTCCAAGCCGGCGATTTCACTTGCTATCGGAGAGATGGGTTCCGTTAAGGTTGCTCGAGCTGCTATCGTTACTCCTTCTGAGTTACGAATTAAAGCTGCACATGAGGCTTGTGTATCCCGAAAGGATCCATCGAAATTAATCTTCAGGACTCCTTCCGGTGGTGGACACCATCGATTTTCCTGCATTTGAAGGTTAGTTGTTAATGGAGGGTTTAAAAATACCACATACCTGAGGGCTTCTGTTATATTCCAGTAACATCTGTTCAGATCCGGTTGTCTCCCTTGAAAATGGAATTCATTCCTGGTTTTCCACCAAAACCACATGAGATAAGTAACTCTATACCAACATGCTTCCCTATTTTGTTTATCTTTTAACAATGAGTCTAGAGCTTTAATTGGATCTGTTTGAATGTGTTGTAGATGGGCTAATCCGGCCTTTTGAAGGAGATTCTTGTACAAAGAACATGATCCGAATAGATGATTAATACTTTCCAACTCCTCTGTACCACACAACTTACAAGTCTGATCAGTGTGAGAAACCCTAGCTCCGATATTGGTGAGTACTGGAATCCCATTTTGAATTAATTTCCATATAAAATTTTGTATCTTTGGTTGAGCTTGATTCATCTTCCAAAATTGAGACCATGCAAATTCTTGAACTTGGATTGGTAGCTCTGGGTTAACCTTAATTTCTGCATAAAATGATTTTGATGTGAATTTCCCATTTTCTTTGGGACACCAAATTAATTCATCCTTGCTGTTAGTGGTGTGGATTGTTATATTAAGTATGTTATGAGCATCTTCTTCATTGAACCATTCTGGAACTAATTCCTCATTCCAAGTTAGATTATCCTGCATAATTAGTTCAGATACAAAAACAATTTCTTGTGGTAAATTAGTAACATCTGCAGGAATGTTGTGATAGCTATTGTTAGGAATCCATGGGTCTGATCGAATTTTAATAGAAACACCATTATGGATGTGCCAAATACTTTTCTCCCTAATTATGTTCTTAGTATTGTTAATAGCTTTCCAAATATGGGAAGAGCTACTAGAAGAAGTATGAGACCAAAATTCCCCATCTTTGACATATTTAGCATGAAGGAGTCTAACCCAAATATCATTCTTTTTGGTAATGAAGTTCCAAGTCATCTTGGCAATTAGAGATGAATTAATCTCAACAATGGACCTAATGCCTAAACCCCCTTTATGCTTAGGGGCAGTAATAATGTCCCAGTTGATAAAGTGTATTTTTCTCTCTGAGGGGGAGTGACCCCACCAAAAACTTCTTTCGATCTTTTCTAGACTATTGGCCACTGCCTTAGGCATTACTTGATAACTACAAGCATAAGTGCAAAATGAAGATAAAATGGATTTAATTAGAATAGACCTACCTGCTTGAGTAGTGAATTTGTGTTTCCATCCGGATAATGATTTTTTTGAGTTTTGCATTGGAGATGCTCTTAGAGTGTCCTCTTGAGACATCTCTATTCCACCCTCGACACATCATCTTTGAGGCCTTAGTTGCGTTTTGCATTAGAGGTGATTTTTTAAGAAAAACTCTAAAAATCTTGTAGGGCTTTTTGAATTTCTAAGATTAAGAGCCTCTCCAATGTAAAACTCGAAAGAAACTCTAAAAATCCTATGTGTCGAAATTCAAATGTCAATCTCTAATTTTTCTCTTTCCTATTGTTAAGATTGAGATCCTCTATTCAAAGGACTTCTCCAATGCAACACTCTAAAACTCCTAAAATTGGTTATGTGACATATTTTTTTGGGTTAATTCTGTTTTGGCCCCCGATTTGTGACCAACTCGCCGTTTTGGCCCCTATAAGTGTCCGGCAGTTCGTTTTGGCCCCAATTTCCTATTTGGCCCCAACATATTTTTGTAAGCTTCTCCATTCTGCCCTTATGGCAATTTTGTAAATTAAATGTATTTTCTTTCTCTTTGTCCACCTCACTAAGCAATTGCCACGTCATATTCGTCCACATAAGGTCGCCGGAAAATGTTGCCGGAAAATGTCGCCGGCGACATCAATTCCGGCGACCACCATTTTTTTTTCAACTTCTTCTTCTCCAACCAACCATCTCCTTCCTTCTTCTTCTCTCTCTCTCTCCTTCCTCTTCTCTTTCCTGCCTCTTCTATCTCTCTCTCTCTCCTTCTTCTTCTCTCTCTCTCTCCTTCTTCTTCTCTCTCTCTCCCTCCTCTTCTCTCTCTCTAAAATAATTAGGTTTCCGGCGAAGGGAAACCCTTCGCCGGAAACTTAATTATTTTAGAGAGAGAAGAGGGGGGGAGAGAGAGAGAAGAAGAAGGAGAGAGAGAGAGAGAAGAGGAAGGGGAGAGAGAGAGAAGAAGAAGGAAGGAGATGGTTGGAGAAGAAGAAGTTGAAAAAAAAAATGGTGGTCGCCGGAATTGATGTCGCCGACGACATTTTCCGGCGACCTTATGTGGACGAATATAACGTGGCAATTGCTTAGTGAGGTGGACAAAGAGAAAGAAAATACATTTAATTTACAGAATTTCCATAAGGGTATAATGGAGAAGGTTACAAAAATATGTTGGGGCCAAACAGGAAATTGGGGCCAAAACGAACTGCCGGACACTTATAGGGGCCAAAACGGCGAGTTGGTCACAAATCGGGGGCCAAAACGGCGAGTTGGTCATTAAAATATATAAAAGTATTGAGTTGGCACTTAGAGATGACTGAAAAGGACACTCTAGAAATTGAGTGTCCTCTTGAGATATCTCCATTCCACCCTCGACACGTCATCTTGGAGATTTGAATTGAGTTTTGCATTGGAGATGAATTTTAAGATAAAAACTCTAAAAGTCCTAAGTGGCACTCCGAGTTTCTAAGATTGAGATTTGCATTGGAGATGCTCTAAGTTTTGCATTGGTGATGCTTTAAGAGTGAGAATCTCAATTGAAACTTGACATATTGGATAATTTAGAGATTTTTTTTGAGTTTTGCATTGAAGATGCTCTAATACCCCACTGCGACGACTAGAAATCTTTATGGTAATTTTTAAAGACGATACCTTAAAATTGTTGGTGGCGTATCCCTCAAAGGCTTTAAAACCACCCGTTAACTTTGAATTTCTAGTTAACCTTTGGTAGCCCAAGTGGTGGATAATGTTGACATAAATTCTAAAATCTTGTACGTCTCAGGTTCGATTTTCAGAAGAAGTGGACCCCATGATTTTATCGAACTTGGGTTATTAAAGTACAAATAAAACTGTTGGACTCTAGGTCATAGTTTAGCTGGACTATATGCCCGTTCTTATTAGTGTTTGAATTAAGTAATTATCGTGGTTCCTCGTCAACTAGGGTATAATCCGTGCCCTAGGGCACGATTAGTTGTATTAATCAAATGTGACAAAATTTTAACTCAGCGCTTTTATAGTCGTCCATCGTATTGCTCTAGGCGCTTCCCCAAACATGTCACCCGACTTTCCATATTTATTATTGCTATATTCTATATATCCTAATTTTTTTTGTATTCTACTAATTGTTTATTTTCTTTTGTTTGTTTTTTCTTAAATTAGTTATTTTGTTGATAGAGTGAGAGATTTTAGTTTCTTTTTTTAACCATTGCAAATTTTTTTTTTTTCTTAAATTAGTTATTTTGTTTTTAAGAAGGACACAATTATTTTTTCTTAAAATAAGTTATTTTATTTTTAAAAAGTATATTTTAAATTTTGGGAAAGGTTTTTTGACAATATCCTCTATTAAAAAACGATGTTTGTCCCGTCAACGTTTTTTACTTTTTGCTTCTGTTTATTATGTAGATTTTCGAAAAAAAAATTGACTTTCTCTTGCCATAAAATATACTATTGTACACCCACTTAACAAGTGGGTGTTAAAACATCCAAATCCAGCCTCCGAGTACTATCTTTGTGATTCTTCTCAAAACTATTAGCATCATTAGCCATTAGAAGAGTAACTTTTTCTCTGCAAAACCCTAAAAATCTCTTTGGAAAATAAACAATTAAACATGGGGATTTTCTCTTGGTTATCAGGAAAAGAAGCTCCAGCTACAAAAGCAAAACAAACTCCAGAAGCAAAACCCCAAAAATCAGCAGAAAAGCCAGAAATTTCAGATATGAACGGAGCCATGGAAGTTCCTCGACCAGCTGAAGTTAGTATTTTTGAATTTGGGTCTGCTGCAACTTCTTCTGATAAGGTAACCCTTGCTGGATACTGTACAGTTTCTGAAGAACTCGAACCTTGTCGATGGGAAATCTTACCTGCTGGCAGTGGCACAAATGCTCCTCAATTTCGGGTAGTTTTCTGATCAATTGAAAAAAAAACCCTTTTTTGGTTATTTGTAGTAGTTAATATGATAAGAAAAAAGGGGGATTTTCTTTCTGTTCAAGTGTTTCATGGTTTTATTTTCTTGTTGTTATTTGGAAATGTAGTAAAGGAAGAAACATAATTATCTTGTGTTGGCTTGTTTGATGAACTCCAGTAATTGTTTAGCTTTCATTTCATGGTATAGGGTTATCTCAATTTACTTTTGAGTTATTTATATGAAAGCAAATAGTTTGGGATTTTGGGTATTAATGATTTATGCTAGATTCTCTATGTATCATGGAAATTGAATAGCAATTCGAATAGGTTGTAATAGGGACTTGAATGCAATTGTTCATTGGTTCGACTATCTTTTGTCCGCATATTGTTTAGAAAATTTAAGTATTTTCATATTGCTTAGGAAGGCCTTCTAGACCTGGACTATAAGATAACACCTTATCTTACATAAGGAAGATTTCTTTTCCGATAACTTTGGCGACTGGATTGTTTAAAAGGAGAAGCTTGGGATGCTAGGCCTCTAAGGCAAGCCCATGCGAACGAAAGATCTTTTTGTGAAATTAAAGCTAGTAGGCGTAGTCAAGGACAATATTGATGGTATTGAGGCGGGGAGTTTATAAAGCATGGATTGATCTAAACTTTTGTGGTAAATTTGTGAAACCGTGGCTTGGGGTTCTAGGCCTCTATGGCAAGCCCATGCGAACTAAAGATCTTTTTGTGAAATTATGCTAGTAAGCATAATGGAGGACTATGTTGATGGTATCGAGACGGGGAGTTTATAAAGCATGGGTTGATCTAAACTTTTGTGGTAAATTTGTGAAACCATGTCCATGTATTTTCATGTAAAAATGAAAACTTTGACAAGTGCTTTGGTATGGATCATATGGTGCTAGCTGTCTTCCATTGTTAGATGCCGTATTACCTTTTTCAAAAAATAAAGATGCTCTATAATTTTTTAGATATAAAGATTTGCACACAAAATTTCTCCCGAGAATTCTTTTATAGTTGGATTCTGTAACCATTAAGTATAGTAGATGCCCATTTCAGGAGTTTATTCTCTCGGGGGGTATATCATGTCACTTTCCTGTTCTTTCTATCTGCTTTTAGCTTTATCCCTTTTATTAGATGAAAATATAGAGCATATCTTTCTGTCATTTTGAATGATCCCAATTTCTTGAGCTTCCCCTTGCTTGTAGAGTTGATATGTTAATTATGAGAAGGAAGTCACTGGAGTTTCGTCATGATAGTACTTTTGTGCTTTTCAATGTTGTGACTTATATGTATGTGTTAGTTTTGGTAGATAAAAGAACTCAATCGGAATGACCAGTACCCAAAAGTAGACTGAGTTTGTTTCTGAATTTAGTTGAATGTATGATCAGCTTCATCAGTGCTCTCATTTGTGATATTGCGACAAATATGTGAACATATGTACTCTTCGGAAATAGTAAGATTCGTACCCTGGTTTCTGTAGTGGAGGTGCATAAATGTATGACAAAGTAATATAATATGCTTGCCATTTGTTTCTTTGTTGATGTCTTCAAAATAATATCAGTAGACCTTCACTAAAACTTAGCATCTATAAATTTCTATGCATATGAATATCTTGACTTGATTTCGCACATATGTATTATGACTTTTTTGCATATTTTACAACCCAATAATGCTAGGTTGATACGATTTTTCATTACTCATTAGTTGATACATCACATATTACCATTCATTTCAACTCATGAAGATGCTTGCTTATCTTTCGGCTTCGAAAACCTGAAACAATGGTATGATAATGCTATGTCAAGTGTTGTCTCAACCCAGCATTATTGTTTTACAGTTAAGTACTCATCATACAAGACAATAAATATTGTGGGTATTCTATATTTAGGTTATGTAAGGTTTAGGACACATTTTAGGACCTCTGTCAGAAAGTTGATGTCAAGAGGACTAAAGTGAAACCTTATATTTCTCTCTTCAAACTTTTTTTTTTTTACCATATGAGTTGATCAAGTCGATTCCTTTCCATTTTAATGATTATGTTATCATGCTATTTGTTTGTTGACATCAAGTCGAAGTGGTTCTGATTCCTTTGCTGCCACATTATTTCTTTGGGGACTATCAGAGTTTCCTATAGGAGTTTTTGGAATTTTTATCTCTAAAAAGACATCATCATGGATATTTGCTTCAATTTTCTTCCAATC